>JAULAV010002108.1:0-50000 GCA_030789695.1 Scilla litardierei | reverse complement strand
ATGAATGGCGTCATCGCAGGCAGATCCTTAGACTTAGTTTTAGTTTTAAAGAATGGTTTATCTTGGTTGTATGTGAATCGTATCAAAACTTTGTTTTCTTTAAACCAAATCTTTAAAGTTTTAAAACTAGCTCACAAGATCACAAAGCACTTAACCTCCCTCATCCATTACCGCAACACCAAACGTTTTTTTCCAAATGTTTTAAAATATTTCTTTGGCCTTAAGTCTCTCTTTCTCTTCTCTTCTTTCTTCCGTAAACAAAATTTTCGTGTTTATGGTTGTTATATTAATTGGGACTAGCTATTATCGTTATAGGATTTTGTTTGCAAGTAGGCTTGGAGTGAGATAAGTTTTATTATGTCAATGATTGATTGACTTTGGGAACGCAAGGATGATGGATTAGAATATCTTTTGGATGAAAAGAATGAAATGTCTCGGACTTATTTATAATACCGATGTGAGACGTACTCAATGGAGAATTTTGGTTGAATGAGATCCTATGCGTGAAGATGAGAACTCATCAGACTTGAGGCTTAGACGGGTAGTAGATAGGAGTAACTACGGAGAATAGTATGAGTTAGGGTGATCATGAGATTGAGTAGAGCTTATATTAGCATTGAGACTGATTGATGAATTGACGTGAGAAGACTTTGAGAATAACACGACGTGTGGCGATTAATGGATGTTTAGGTAGTCGGACTTAATGTTGGTTGGGATTAGTTATAGTGAGTAAGATGAGGGGTAATTCTGACAGATCAAATTATTTGGTGGATGAATTTATGGGGAGATATGACGAGAATGCATTGGGGACACGACGATTATCGATTTGTGAAAGGTATTATAGGATAGACAAAAGTTTTTGCCTTGGATTGGTAGTTGACTAGAATCTCACTTCTTTTTGGAGATTTATTAATGTTGGGAAAAGATTTAGAAATTCAAAAGATATTAATGAGCGATGATGATGTTTAGTGGAGTGGTACGATATCAGAAGATGATTATTATTTTTATGAGAACTTGGAGTTGGAAATTGGAACGGTAGTGATGGAACTATATTATTAGGAGGTGAGTTTAGTCGTGGCTTTGCCCGGTGAAAAGATGGATTATGGGGGGATTATTAAGGAACGTTGTTCGAAGTTACAGGATTAGAAATCTTTATGAGTAGATATGATAGTCGCGGGTATAAGGTTATATGGGTAATTATTACTAGTGTGAGTGATTCCGAGGGCGGAATCATTTCTAAGGTGGGTAGAATGTAACGGTCGGTTTCCGATCGTACTTTCTTTGTGCACGTGCTCTTGATTGTGCACATGCTTATTTTTTTTGACTTTAATTGTTTTTGAACGTTTTTGTGTGATATGTCGTCGTGATCGTCTCTGAAAGTATTAGATTGTGGAACGACTTTGGAACGACATATCTCGAGTCGTTCTTCCGCGATACTAACTTATTTGACGTGACGTCGCGACTTTCTGTTTTGATGCGAGACGTTTCGAATTTTAGTTTCGTCTCTCGACGTCAAAATTTAGATCCGTCTTCTCCACTCTCTTTCTTTAGTCGTCCCGAACATCCCATAATTATTTTACAATTTTTAGACTTAATTTGACCTATTTTCCATTTTTTTGAAAGTTTTAAATAATTTTAAAAACTATTTTTATAAAAGTTTTTAATACAATAAAATTCCTATATTATAATAATGCTTTAAAGAATTTTCTGACCAAATTTCAGAATTTTTGTCCGCACCCATCTCGTGTGAGGGAGAGAAGAGTAAATCTATTTTTACCGCTCCGCATCGCCAAGCGCCGACCGACCCGCCCCGTCGGTCTGACCGAAGCCCGCTCTGCACCCGAAGGCCGCTCCGCACCCCGCTCCGCTGCCAGCCTCGTCCAAGCACCCGACCGACGGGATCTGTCGGCCTGACCGACGATTTCCCTCGCACCGACGCTGTGCCCGACCCCCCGCATCGCAACTTGCACGACCGGAGCCATCTCTCGGTCTGACCGAGAGGAACCACCGCACCGACCAAGCCCGACCGACAGAACTTCGTCGCAAGTTGGTTTCTCCCACACCAACTTCTGTGGTGGGTCCCCCAAGTTCCCCTGAGGTGTTGTGGGCCCCCTTGGACCCCTAGCACTGCTGTGGGCCCCACTTGGACGTGCTACTTCGCGGATTTGCCGTCTACGACGTTGTGGCACGTCGTAGGCCTTCGTCGCAAGTTTCGACTTTTGGAGAGATGTGCGAGGACCAGATCTGAAGCTGAGGAGTTCTCCGATCAGACCCGACATCCAATCTACAGCAAACTCCGGTTCAGGTTGGTCCCCCGAAACTCGTAGAAACCCCCACAATTGTTGGCTGAACCCTAAACTAAAAACCGTCAACTTGAACTAAATTTACTTTCCAGCTCCTGTAAAACGTTGTACGAACATAGAAAATCGACGAACGGACATTGTTGACTGTGCACATAGGATAGATCGTCGATTAGGCTGAAACATCAAAAAGTGACTTTTGACGAATAAGATAGTCCCGAAAACCTAGAAACGAAACCTAATAGGATTTGATGAATTTGAGACCTGACATCGTCGCCGTGTCGAAATTTCAGACGGACTTCTGCGGACGAGACGCTTGGACGAGACGCTTGGACGAGATGCTTCGAGAGGACGACACACTCGCCATTTCAGGCAAGTGTACCCACTTGCGTTTTTGACCGTGCTTTGGTCTTAGATTGCTAGAACTGTTAGACTGTGAATGTATAGAACCGGACGTGAAATGATAGCGTCCGTGACGCCCCTGACGACTCAGACTTGACGACGAAGTCTGAGCCTGACAACAACAACTTTGATGCTGTAGGGCTATCATGTGTGTGCGTGTGTGTGGACACCCTAGAATAACTCTCCCGTACACTGGTCGTTTCTTGTCACTGTTATCCACACTGGTTGTGTCTTGTCACTGTGTTACAAAAAGCCTTCGGGCGTTTCAGATGCTCTCCTTGCGGGAGTGATCTCCGTGCTACAAAAAGCCTTCGGGCGTTTCAGATGATCTCCTTGCGGGAGTGATCTCCGTGTTACAAAAAGCCTGCAGGCGTTTCAGATGCTTCTCGAGCGGAAGTGATCTCCGTGATACAAAAATCCTACGGGAGTTTCAGGTGCTTTCCTTGCGAAAGTGATCTCCGTGCTTCCTGTCCTGAGTTCTGGCGTTTTGGGGTAGGGTTGAGCGTGCGCACGGTGAGAGGGTCTGATCCCCCTCGAACCGTAAGGCGTGAACCCTTCGTGTTTTACTAGTCCTGTCAGTCGTGTCGTGTCCTGTCTTGTCTTGTCTAGTTCCGTCTTGTCCTGACACCTTTAGGTTAGTCCCGTAGTTGGTAGCACACGCTACGACTACTACTTGTCCCGTTTTACTTTCCTGCTGCGTTACTTCCTGTTGTGTTACTCTGTTATAACCACAGCATGCTAATCAACCAGTAAACCGTTGTTTAAAGTTCGGTGCACTTGCAGTAAAGTCTAACCCTTCTTGTAGACTTACCTGACGTACAGTTCCTTTTTCTTGGGTGCTGTACGTCAGGTGTTCAGCCAGAGATCGTGGACGAGGCAGACTCGCTGGAGTACGTGGAGCCGAGGACGTCGTCATCAGAGTACGTTCCTGACAAGGACCAGACCTTGATGTCTTTTAGTCACCACTTCCAGAGGTTGCTACTTTTCGGTTTGTCTTTAAATCTTTTGTTGCCATGCTTAGGCTTCTTTTAGACTTTGTACCAGTTGGATATTATATCACTATTTAATGAATGCAACTTCCTTTCCGTACTTTCTGTTGTTTCGAACTATGATAATGCAAGAACCTGGAAAATCTTTTAAAATGGTACCTCTACAGACGCTTATTGGGTCCGAGCTTCTCAGCTCTGGCCTAAGCGTGCCTCGCCACGCTTCGCTTCCGTCCATTTTGGGAAGCGGGGCGTGACACAAATACTCCTCTCCCAAAGCTCATAGTCAACTTCTTCTTGAAGATGCAAATCTTCTCTATTCTCTGTTGCATATGCGTGGCATTCGATGCATTAGCCATCACGTGTGTATCTCTTGGTATTTATATCATAGAAACCCTTCCTTGGAAGTTTTTAATCATGTCCATCCGATTAAAACCTCAATGTAAGTCAACAGTCCAGATTAGAAGCTGATATTTGGGCGTTCTAGGGTTTCTGGGCATCGGCATAGCCATGCCGCATATTAGCATGGCCGTGTGCAAAATTGCGTAATCTGCCTATAGCTCCAAAACACTTGATATGGCTGTGCAGCACGTCCGTGTCAGTAAAACAGAGGGCTGCTGATTAACATGGATGTCAACACAGCCATGTCAGTAAAAATCGGAGAGCTGCTGGTCAACAAGGACGTCAGCACAGCCGTGTCACTGAAAAATACAGAGCTGCCTATCAATACGAACATTAGCATGGCCATGTCAAATTCTGCGTGAGTCAGATGATACATCTTCTAACATGCACGACCGTGCTAAAACCCGCATGACCGTGTCAACCTCCCAGATTCTAAGTTTGAAGCATAAATCAATAAAATCTACCATGCTTCAAACTTCTTCAACAATTATGGCATACTTAAGCTCTTCATAGCAACTCTACCCAAATACCAAAAAATCTCTACCCAGATCTAGAATTTACAAAACTCTCATGACAACAGAAAAGCATCAACCACTCACCATGTATAGATCAAGCTCATGCAAAACCTGAGCTTGACTGCAGGAACGATCTTCGTGAGCATATCTGCATGATTTTGATTCGTCGAGACCTTCTTTTTTGTTATCACCTTCTTCTCTTCATGAAAGAAGAAGTCCTGCACTTCTATAGGCTTGGTCCTCGAACAGTGGGCATGATGCTCCGCCAAGTGAATTGTGCTCTGACTGTCGCAGTAGACATTCATCACTTCTTGCGGTATACCAAGTCTCTTAGTAGAATACTCAGGCACTTGCCTTCCTTGATTGCCTCAAATACAGCTATCAATTTCGCCTCTGTGGTTGCTAGTGCTACAATGGACTGAAGGAACAATCTCCATGATATCACTGCAGTGCACAAGGTGAACATACCCAGTCGTCGATCTCCTTCTGTCTCTGTCACATGCATAATTTGAATTGCAAAATCAAGATATCACCAACCCATCTCCCTTGCCGAAACACAAACCAACACTGGCCATTTTCGTAAGATATCTCGATATCTATTTCACAACCTGCTAGTGTTCCTTTCCTGGATTCGCCATGTATCTACTGATGACTCCAACTGCCTGAGCTAAGTCTGGACGTGTACAAACCATAGCATACATCAGACTTCCCACAGTGCTAGCATATGGGACTGTTGACATGTAACGTGCCTCCTCATCGGTGGTAGGTGATAGTCTCGTAGAAATATGGAAGTGAGATCCTAGCGGTGTGGTCACAGGCTTCGCCTTCTCCATTCTGTAGCGTGCTAGGACCTTCTTGATATATCCCTCCTGGCTCAACCTCAACTTCCCAATCTTCCTGTCTCTGCTGATTTCCATGCCAAGGATCTTTTTTATAGGCCCCAGATCCTTCTTATCAAACTCTTCATCAAGCTTCTCCTTCAGCCTATTAATTTCTTTCATGTCCCGTGACGCAATCAGCATATCATAAATGTACAGAAGTAAGTATAGCATTGACTACCATCAAGTGTGCAAACATAAACACACTGGTCCTTTATACTCCGCTCGAAACCAATGCTCATAATGAAGGAGTCAAATCTCTTATAGTACTGTCTTGGACTTTGTTTTAAACCGTATAAGGATTTCTTCAGCTTGCATACCTTCTACTCTTGCCCCTCTATCAAGAAGCCTTCAAGCTGGTGCTTGTAGATATTCTCATCAAGCTCTCCATGTAAGAATGCCATCTTAACATTCAGCTGCTCCAATTCTAAGTTCTGAGCGGCTACCAAGGTCAACAACACATGGATGGACGTGAGTCTCGTTACAGGCGAGAAGATCACATTGTAATCTTCTCCCTTCTTTTGCACGAATATCTTGGCCACCAACCAAGCTTTGTACCTCACATCGTTGACATCTCCTTCCTTAACCTTGTATACACACTTGCAACCAATGGCATTCTATCCTTGGGTAATCTACCAATTCCCAACTTCCATTCTTATAGAGAGATTCCATCTCCTCTACCATCGTCGGCCGCCACTCTGCAACTGCGCTCGAAGTCTGGGCTTCATCAAACGTCAAGGGCTCCTCGTGCTCTATGTTCAGGGCATATGCCTGCATATCATCAAATACAAAACTAGAAGCAGAATAGTTTCACTCGCCCAATCTCTTTGGTGCTCTCCTAGTCCTCAATGACATCCGCACCTCTGGCTGACTCTGGGTAGGAATCTCACCATGGGTCTAAACTTGATCTGTCTGTATCTGTTCTCTCTAAGTAGTCGGGTCATGGCATGTCTCTGCATCTCGTGTCTCTATCTCCAAGATAGATGACTCGACCTCAGCGTCAACCTCCTCAGGCTAATGTCCATCATATGAATGAGTGGTCGACCCCCGGATACACGCCCCAGGGGTGTGATGTAGCTTTACTACAAGTGCACGGTTAAGTGGCAAGCGGGTATCGAATCACAGGGAGGACGAATGCCGGTACTCTACTTCAATTACTAAGCTACTGGGTGGAAAATCATTTGAGAATGGATGGTGTCACAATCGTTCGAGTATAAATTCAAATTCAATATAATAAAGATGTCTAGGGCTAGGGAATCCCCACTATGGATTTTCAAGTCATCAACGTGAGTTATGAATTACCATGCAGTAAAACTTGATTTAAGGTGAACTTGCTGCAACTAATTGGAGAACTGGCGCACACTGTTGCGCTACGTAAGTCTATAGCAATCTAAACTAGCGCCTCGCTGTCGCGCAAGCCTAGCCCAAACCACTAGCATTAAGATCGGCAATAATGTCCAATCCCAACTCAAGCTCGTTGTCGCACAACTTGAGTTTGGATCTAGATCGTGATAATTCATATTCGTTCACTGTCGTGCAACGAATATGAGTATAGGACCGTCGTGCAACGAATATGAGTATAGGAGAACAATAAAAATGCTAGCTTTGGTCACTGTCGCACACTAAATCTTTGAAATTTCGATTGTAATCCTAAATCAAATATCTAGGGATTTCCTTGGATCAAGATCCTCTATCGAGCTCACAAGATCCAGGAGAAATCCATATCTATTCGTAGTAAATCAATCAAGATCTAACCTTTCTAGCAAGCCCAATATCATAACAATTCAATAAATCTCACAAATCAAACATTAGATCCATATGGTTCATCCCCTTGCCCTAGAGCAAAGGAACTACTCACAAATCATATTAGAAATCGATAGGAAAGCAAGATCAACAATAGAATTTATCATGCAATCAAGATTCAATAAGAGATATAGCATAAAGATCAAAACTTGCAAGAGATCAAGACAAACCAATGTCGCCACGAAGCTTCAAGTAGAAAAATTAAGATCAAATCTTCAATCTCTCGGTAATACAAAAGCTTAACTAGAACTAAAACCCAAGAAAAATTATTCTAAGAAGTCTATCTGGTCTCCCCTGGGGTTGGAGACAAAACTGGGCTTAAATACATGCCTAAAAGAACCAAAAAATACAGACCAAACTGCCTCTGCGTCGCCAGAAACCCTAGTTTTCCCGACTGGCTGTCTGCGCTACTCGGCCGAGTGAGAATCTCACTCGACCGAGTGAGAAATCTACTCAGTCGAGTAAGACAGTCTGCAGATCGCTACAAAAACAGAGAAGTCACCTTGGATTTCGTCAAAATCTTTGTCTCCACTCTGGCGAGTGGAGTTATTACTCGGCCGAGTGGAAGTCACCACTCGGTCGAGTACATTATGGCACTCAGGCTGGCAGATGTCGTCGTATCAGCTTTACTCGGTCGAGTAAGCTGCTTCACTCAAGAGAGTGAGCTGCCTCACTCAACCAAGTGACCTGTTCCAGAACTCCTTTCTTCTCCTCCTCGCTTCCTCGTCGATTCGTTCGACGTCCTTCTTCTTCCACTCATCCTCCAGTGCCGTTAGCTCTCTGATATGATCATGGGCGATGCCCCGGCATACATGCAAGTCCTCTAGGCTCCATATTGCTCCTGATTGCTTCATATCTCCTGAAATCAGACGAAATCAAGAAATGGTGAAAAGTATCGAAACATCGTCAAATAATCGTGAAAATCGCGATATGAGCAATCAAAATGGCATGCGAATATGCAGAAATAAAGTGTAAAATATGTGCCTATAAAAATCTCCCAAGCTTACATGTTACTCGTCCTCGAGGAAAATGCGAAAGAGACGAACTTGGCCAATAAAAATAAAGAAAAAGCAATGAAAGAAAGAGAAGGTGAAGAGGCGAAGATGCTAGATCGTTCTCTCAGAACTCGGAGTTGCACACTCAAATAGCACGAACAATGAATATAAACATGCTAAACCTTTTCACTTCGATATCATTTCATATAGGTGCTTTTGATAGAAAAACTAATAACATCGAAAATTATATGAAATATGAAATCATTTTAGAATCAACATTATCTAAGGCATATAAAACAGTATACATAATCGTAAATCACTCACTTTTCAATTGATCGCTTTCTACTTGGAGTATAAGAGATATCACACATTTCAAGGAAATACGAATAGAAAAAGATGGTTTTCATGAATTTCATGCCAATTTTCGATTCATAAACGTCGTTATACTCGAAGTAATCTCCCTAAATATAAAAAATTACCTTGCTTAGGTTGTCATGCACATATAGGTAGTCACTCTCTCATACGTCATTGGATCCCCTCCCACAAGCTTATCTATAAGCGTGGTGACATCAAATATAAAAATACGACTTTTTCCCATATTTTTGTAGCTCCATATGAATATGAGGAAGATGAGGAAGAAAGAGGAAAGAAGGGATTGTGTATATACAATGGAACTTCCTTTTTGCTTCTCTTTTTTTTTCTTTTTTTTCTTTTGTTTTTTTATATACACAAGAACAATCCCAAATAAGATAGAAAGATACATATATTTTTCTTTTGAGATTTTGGGATTCATGGAGCTTATTCTTTTTAGCACGGGGAGGATGCAAATATAGGATTCACCTAGGGGAGATTCACCAATGACTATAAATATAGAAATGATGATCAAGATATGTGGAGAAAGAAATATACATAACGCTCGGTTCACTCTTTGTATATGCACAACAACTTCAGCAGTGTCATGTAATCTGCTCAGTTTGATAACAAAAAGTAAACTAATCTAATCATATCAAATGACAATCACTCATTCAACCTGGAAGTTCAAAACACATTGCATGCAAAAAGAAGTGATAATAGAAAGCCAAAGCAGTACTCCAAGTATATGCAATCAATACGTGAAGCTTGGTGTGTTTTCTACAGAGAGTATACAATAATAGTTCACAGACTCAATTAACGCTAAAATTTCAGTCAAATTCACATGGCTGATGATGTAAGTTCTTTTTCTCAAATGCATAGCAATGTATCGCATATGATATCAGAAATAAAAACGATAGAATAGCAAGAGAATACGTGCATAAGAGTAAAGCAAACTCCAAGATATAGTCATCATAGGGAATTCATCTCTAGCAAAGAAAGTAAAAGAAATAAGGACAAAAATAAAATCTAACTATACATATGCAAGTCACTCCAAAAGTAAGAAAACGTGATGTGTGGGGAGAAAATGAAAAGGTGAGTGAAAATAAATGAAAAATAAAGAAAGGTGAAAAATAAAGGTAAAATGAAGAAAATAATAAGTGCGTGTGTACACTCACTCTCCTAAGCTAAACATCACATTGTCCTCAATGTGCTAAGTGTGGCACAAGGACGCATAAGATAGGGGGTAGGTATGGATGCATGCATGATGTAAAATAAAAGGAAAATAAAGAAAGTAAAATATGGCATGATATATGAAGTTGATGAATGCAGCATGCATGCAAATGATGGATGGAAAATACAAAATGGATACAATATGTGGGCCAGAAGTGCATACTCTCCCCCAGACTGATATACATAATAGTGCCTTGCAAAAAGTGATCAAAACATGTGGGCAAGCAAAATGATGGCAAAATAATGGGGCAAGGGGTGGAGCAAAAAATATGACATGCATCAAGTGTACATGCCTAGACTGGTGGTGGAGCGCCATCACCTCCATGTGGTGGGGGTGGTGGTGGCAGAGGTGCAGGCTCCTGAGGGGCAGGCTGGGGTGGCGGTGGTGGTGGCTGTTACAGGCGAGCTAAGATCTGGTTCAGCGTAAGCTGAATACCAGGGATCATGGAAACGCGGGCCTGCAGGGAACTAACGATGGCATCGAGAGCCCTAAAATCCACTCTGAGTCCACTCATGACCCCCCTCGACAGCACGGAGCTGCTGGACAAGGGCGTCAGGAGCAGGAGCAGAGGGTCGTGCAGATGAAGGACGGGGCTGTCGCACACGGCCACCATAGACGAGTGGGGCCACTAGTGGGTGAGGGTGCAAGGCAGTGCTCACTAAAAGACGCTCAGCCTCAGTGGGAGGCGGAGACGCAGGTATGCTCTCAAAAGTGTGAGCAGCGACAGAGGAGGATGATGCAGCGAGGGAGGAAGAGGCAGGCAGAGAAGTTGTGGACACAGATGTGGTGACAGACGTCACGACACTCTTGGTGAAAACGGCGGCAGCGGAGACAGAAAGGTCAATGGATGGGGAGGTCGTGAAAGCAGCAGAGAATGCTCCCCAGGGGTCAAAAGCGGTGAGGACAGGGTCTCAGTGGTCACAAAGGAGGAAGGCTCGCCTCTCTTAAAGGCTGTGGAGGCGGTGCTCTCAAGGCTCATGTAGGAAATGAGATCGACACTCAACGGCACAAAGGTGGCAATGGGGATAGAAACAGCAACAGATGAGCTCTCGGAATGAGCAGAGGTAGGGACAGATGTACCGGGCTCGGGAATCAGGTCAGGGGCTGGCTGTGGAATGGGGATCTCCGAGGCAAGAGGGCTGAGAAGGGGCTCCTGCTGGGTATTATCGGGCTCGAGTACGTATGCAGCTGGGATGAGGAGGTCCATCTCTGGTCTCCACAACCCACTTGTGGGTCCAATGTGGGTCCGAGCAGGGCTCGGAAGCACCATATAATCTGCTAAAAACGGACCCTGTAGCCAAACCCAGTGGCGATGTCCATGAGGACGCATCATCTTCATACGGGCCATAACATCTAGAGATAGTGAAGTGGGGCTCGTAGGTCGAAGCAAGCCTGCAGGAAGCTCAATCTCACACATGGGAGCTAGCAAGGTAATTAGACCGCCACAATAAATCGCCGTCCTGGCGGTGACAGAGGAAAAATGTGGTCAAGATACCGGCTAGATATATCAATGGAAATGGCAGGGACTAAGACGTCTGTGGCCCCTCGAAGGCTCTCTCTCTCTCGTCATCGTGTAGAGCATGTAGAGCTCAGGCATAGACATCGTCCCAGGCTCATACCTCGCAAGAATGGTGGTCGCCAAAAGGCACTGAGCAATCCGTAGGCAAGGGTAGACGATAGAGGAGGCCTTGGCCCGGCTAGGGTCAAAGTGAAGTGGGGGCCCGTGATCAAGGTCCAGAATGTATGGGCATTGAAGGAAGACGGGATGTGGTGCATGGGACCGTAAGCTCGGTCGGGGTCAGGGTTAGGGGGCCAATGGAACTAGGCTCGAAGCATATCGAGAGTAATCTCACACTCCTGATCCATCAAGCGAAAGGTGCACCCCCTGGGAGTCCTACGAATAGAACTCAGTACCTCGAGGTGCGGTCGGACATAAGTGTCCACCGACACCGATAGAAAATCATTCCACGCCACGTTGTTATACAACTAGAGTAGCCCCTGAAGTACCCCTAGGTGCTCAAGGTCATCAATGTGTGTGAACCTAGAGGGGACGATCGAACGCTGGGAGAGCCTCTCAAATTTGACGCGGTGTGCGTCATCTCTGAAGGTGATCCCAAACGTATCGATCACCGTGGCGGGCTATGCTGGTGGGGGTGGAATGGGTGAAGTGGGAGTAGGAAGTGTGGGGGGTGGATCGCTAGAAGGCGGGGATTCCGCTCTAGGGGAAGAGGGACCGGGTTCGCTAGACCTCTTTCTCTTAGAAGTGGGTTACTGTGCATGAGACATAGTGCATGGGGGCATGGTGGTGCCGTGAGATGCGCAGAAAATCACAACGTGTTCAAGATGAAATAGGGATCGAGTGTACCAAGCACGATGTGCCTCCCCTACAGCTCCAAAACAGTGCAGGATCTCCCCCAAGCTATCCTGAAGCAAAAAAAATAATAGATTAGCGATGCGAATCATAAAATTAGGTGGTTGATCAAGAGAAATGGGAGAAAACATGGTTTAATTTGGGATGGGGGTTGAATTAGGCTTACAAATAGGGCAGGGGAAGAGATGGAGAAATCAAGCGAAATGGGGAGGGGTGGCTGCCATCGGTCGGTGTCGGAGAGGTCGTCGATGATCGTCGGAGTCGGCGTCATCGGGGCTACTCGGTCGCGGGGCGTGGTGGCTCGAGCGAGTGGAGCAGGGGTTTGGGCGAGTCGGAGGGAGGAGGGAAGATGAAATGCGATTTGGGATTTTTAAATCCCCGAGCTATCAATTAGATATTTATTGGGCTGGGTTGCTTTAAGTCACTCGGCCGAGTGAAGATCATCACTAGGTCGAGTGGCCCCAAAAAGAATTTGAATTTTATTGCGTCGGTTGAGTTGGATGACTCGGCCGAGTTGTTCGAGTCACTCAGGCGAGCGACAAGTTCCATTCGGTCGAGTGGTAATTAGAAACAGAGTATGAATTTTCAAATAATCTGTTACAGGCTCCTACTCGGCCGAGTAGGAATAGTCACTCGGTCGAGTGAACTAAGCTACTCGGCGAGTAAACAGACCTCACAGAGCAATTTTAAAGCTTATGGTGTCAAATTCACTCGGTCGAGTGACAAATTCACTCGGTCGAGTGGCATTTAATTTCTAGAGCAAGGTTTTTCGAGACTTCCCTGTTAGTGAGTCATTCAGACGAGTGGCTTGTCCACTCGGCCGAGTGACTATATCACTCGGCCGAGTAGGCTGTCTGCTTCAGCTTCCTACTCTTTATTTTGTGACGCTTTCTGTTTCTTACTCTCCCGCCAGTTCCTTCCTTCCTTTGGCATTTGAGCGCATCCTTGGAGTGTTCTCCATTACCATGGCTATCCTTCATTCATCTGGACTCCTCTCATCTTCTTTCTGCAATGAAAATCATAGCCAGTCGTCAGATTCTTCCTAGACTCTTGACTCTATAGACAAATAAAGATCTAAAACAAAAATGAAAGTAAAATTCAACTAAAAAACTAAGATTGAACCATCGGGTTACCTCTTGACAAGCGCTCGTTTAAGGTCTTGAACTCGACCACTTAAGATTTAGGGTTTAGCGCGTGATGTTTGGCGCATAGGAGATACGCATGTCAAACTTCCCAGGAAGGTCGTGAGGGTTCAGATGTAGCGCTAGCTCTTCTTTGGCATCCCTAGTGTGCGTCTTCTCTCTAATGGTAGCTAGGGATGTCACCCCCAAGCTTGTGCTCTTGGCATCTTCAGTCTTTCCCGGTGGTGGAGATGTGTTCGTCGGTGGCGCTTTCTCCCTATGCTTCACCGTAGAGAGCTTGCAGAGCTCTCTAATTCTCACGACATCATCCTCATTCTTCTCTTCATTGGTGAGCGTGATCACTTCCTCAACAAGAGGATCCGGTGGTTCTCCAATCGGGGTGTCGTCCTCGGTATTTGGGACTCCATCAAGGCTCTCCGTGTGCAAGGCTCCAACGGCATAAGGCATGGCTTCATCTATTACCTCATCAAGGAGGTCCACGTAGTCCGCTTCTTCCGGCCAAGGTCTTTGCTTCATTGTCTTGGGAAGATGAAATTCAACCATTATGTTGCTAACGTTGAGAGACACCGTTTCTTCTCTCACATCCACTATGACTCTAATGGTGGCTAAGAAGGGATGTCCAAGTATAAGCGATGTATCGCCCTCTTCTTTTATGTCCATGACGACGAAGTCGCATGGTACACAAAGACCTCCCGTTATTTGTAGTGAAATGTTCTCGGAAATCCCCTCCGGCCTAGTAATTTGCCCATCGGTATGTTGGATCTTCATATCGGTGGCTTTGAGGTCAGTCCCCGCGTTGAGCTTCTTGAACATAGTGAGCGGCTTGAGGCTTACGCTCGCTCCCAAATCTACCAAAGCTTTTTGGAGGGGGGACTCTACCAAGAGTGCATGGAATTCGAAAGCTTTCGAGGTCTTTCATTTTCTTTGGCATCTTCTGTTGAGTATTGATTCCCCTGATTTGGTTTTGATGATGAATAAACATAAATATCGTGTACTAATTCTCTTTGAGCGCAGTTCTGGAGTTCGTCGCCAATTTACTTTGTTGATCTCAAGCGACATCTCAAGACTTCTTTAGAGCACGTGATCGTTGTGCTTGAAGCTTTGTTGAAGCTCAAGGAGTTGCTTATGAAGTCAAGGGATTCAGACTCATCGCGTTGAAGCTTTGAAGACGGTTTGTCGTGTTTATTTATATTGTCTTCTAGCTTCGTTTCATAGAATGTTAAGCTTTGAGTCTTCCTTACCTATTTAAATTCATATCTATCCTAACTTATCACTAAGAATGCCCTAGAAGCCATTAAATAGGGTTCATTGTTTATCGTCCTTAATTTGGCTTTCTTGTGCATCTTAGTTGGTTCAAGAAGAATGATTAATCGATTAGAAGTCAATCTAATCGGTTAGGAAGTCTTCTTGAACTGACTAGTTGTCTTTGTGTTTTCTAGCCTATTCACTGTTTACCAATTAGTCGGTCCAAGAAGGTTCACCGACCGACTAGTTGTCAAACTAGTCGGTTGGTGTTTCTTCTTAGACCGACTAGTTTTCACCTCTTATTTCACTCATTTCTCTGTCGACCATCTAGTCGGTCCAAGAAGGTTCACCGATCGACTAGTTCTCAAACTAATCGGTCAGTGATCCTTCTTAGACCGATTAAGCTGCTTTATTTTTCCAGCCGTTGGAGATATTATTTCCACGATTTTTCTAGATCTGTTTTGATTCTTTCCATATATGTTTGATACGTTTCAAACATGGAAATTTCTCTAATATGAGAGAGATTTCAGAACTAATTTTCAATCAATCGATTATCAATTGCTAAGGGCTTTCTCTCTCGAAAATCCATCTCTCTCCTTTGTGACCTAATTTCTCAAAGGGATTTTCGGCTGGTGTGTGTTCATACTTCTGAAAGGTTGAATCACGATCATCATCATCATCCTAGCCATCTTCCTCTGTCCATCTTGGTGGTGCTAGGGTTTCGTGATCATTTCTTCTCATCATCCTTCCTTGCCCTAAATTCGTAAGTATTTCTCAAGACATATGATTTTGTGGTGAGTGTTTCTTATTTCAATTAACTTGTTAACTAAGTTTATCTCTCGGGTTATGAGAGAAGTTCGTGATCCTGATTTGTGGGAGTCACGATTTGTTTGTTGTATTGATTGATCTTGTACTAGTTTCTACAAGAAGTTTTTAGTGGAACCTTGAGTTAGTGGATTCTAACTCAAGTAGCCGAAAGGGATCCGGGTGTCTGGGACGTAGGATCACCGAGAACAAGTCGGGGAGACTTGGGTGGATCCGAACCCATTACGTACATTGTTTGCGTTGCATTTTTCGTGTTGTTCTTATTTATTCCATATAGTTGTTTGTGATTGCAAAATAATTAGGAATTATACTCTTGATTATTTTAAAGTACTATTCACCCCTCCTCTAGTACTTGTGCAGTAGCTACCAAGGCATTACATCTTCTCCTTGTTAACGAACCAAGTACCTTGCTCGACTAGCATGATCTTCTCCGTTCGCTTCTTCCACGTGATCAAGTCCTTGAGAAACTTGGCATTCGTTGGTATTTCAATTATCGCATCCACGAACGGGATGTTTAGGCTAATCCCTCGCAAGTACTCCAGAAATTTAGCGAACTTCTTCTCCATCTTGGCCTTCGCCAACCGTTGTAGAAATGGTATGGGTGGCATATAGGTTCGCTCCTTTTGGGGTTCATCCGCTTCATATTTTTCTTCATTATTTGCCGTCTTGGGGCTCTATTTTTCAATAATTTGCTCCTTTTCAACCGAGATTTCCTCCATTGGGCTTTTAGCTTGAACCATAGTGGGAGTGGTATCCTTACCACCTCTCGTAATCACCGTCACTACCGCATTGATGTGGCCGATGTTGCTCCTCGGGTTTTGCTCCGGTTGAGCCAGTAATTGTTGTTGAGCCTTGTTGAGCAAAGTGATTTGCTCTGCCAATTGTGCCAAATAGTATTTAGAGAATCTTGGCCCGCCGTCAATTTTGCATTGATCTTCTTTTGCTCGGCCCGTCAATTTTGCATTGATCTTCTTTTGCTCGGCCATGAACTCCTCAACTCTAGCTTCATGCTCAGATCTTAGTGGTGTCGATGGAGGGTTTTGTGGCCTCCATCCTTGATTATATCCGGGGGGTCTATAAGGCCCTCCTTGTTGCCTTGGTTGATACTGTTGTTAGTGGGGCGGCCTTTGTTGATATAGTTGTTGTTGTTGAGGGGGGCAGGCTTGTTGTTGCTGAGGTGGTGGTTGTTGAAGAGGGTGAGTCAAGGCGCCCTCATTGTTGGCAAAAGAAAATCCAGGGTGGTCCTTGGTAGCCGGGTTCACCCAATAACCATTGTTGCCCCCACCGATGACGTATTGCACTTGCTCCATGGCTCCTACATTTTGCTCGCTTCCAACAAACATAACTTGGCCTTGGTCTTACCAATCACTCATGCTCCCTCCAGATGTCGATGTGTTGGGCACTCCATATGACTCGCACATCCTCTTTTTAATCCTCTCCACAACCTTGGAGAGAGAGTCAAACTTTGTGGTCAACTCCGTCACTGCCTTCGCTTCATAGATACTTGTCAGCTTCGAAGATGATGATGATTGGCCTCTCTCATCGACTCATTGCTGATTGTTGGAGGCCATCTCCTCTAGCAATGTCGTGGCATGCTCCGGCGTCTTTGATAGGATAACTCTGTTGGCCGTGGCGTCAATTATCATCTTTGTGTCCGGCCTCAATTCTTTGTAGAAACTGTGCACAAGCTCCCAATCGTCGATGCTATGGTGGGGCATTGATGTTGGAGATCTTTATACCGCTCCCACGCTTCATATAGAGACTTTTGGGACCCTTACTTGAAAGACATCAAAGGGTTTCTTATCTTTACTGTCTTGGATGGCGAGTAAAATTTGTTGACGAACGCACTCGCTAGAGTGTCCCAAGTAGTGAATGTCCCATGAGCTTGCGTCCTTAGACAATATAAAGCCTTGTCACGAAGGGTGAAAGGGAAGAGACGCAATTGGATAGCATCCACCGGCACATTCAGCATCTGAAAAGTGTCGCACTTTGCCAAGAACATTTTTAGGTGATAATGTCGGGTTCTCTTGAGAATTACCATGGAAGGGGTCTTGTTGCATCAGCATAATAAGCCACGTCTTCAATTTAAATTTCTTGTTAGTCGCCAACTCCGGCATAAGTATGGAAGATGTAGTAGCCGAATTGTTCGGGGTAAGCCTATTCCGGATGGAGACAAGCCTAGCGGTCTGCCATAATCGCTTATCTCTGGTTTCCTCTGCCATTTGGTTCTTCTCTAGAATTGATCTCTTCTATGCTCTCAGTTTCCTTTTCGTACGCTCGATCTCAGGATCAAATAATGTCTTCTTCGGATGCACTCGACCTCGTGTTCATGCACAGAAAAAGAGAAACTAGAAAGATTTATTAGCGCAATAGAGTAATAAAAGAAAAAATAAATAAATAAAAAGTAAAAATGGCTAAGTAAGGAAAATAAAATACTGTCGCCTCCCCGGCAACGGTGCCAAAAACTTGGTCGACCCCCGAATACACGCCCCGGGGGTGCGATGTAGCTTTACCGCAAGTGCACGGTTAAGTGGAAAGCGGGTATCGAATCACAGGGAGGACAAATGACTGTACTCTACTTCAATTACTAAGCTATTGGGTGGAAAATATTTTGAGAATGGATGGTGTCACAATCGTTTGAGTATCAATGCAAATTCAATATAATAAAGATGTCTAGGGCTAGGGAATCCCCACTGTGAGTTATGAATTAACATGCAATCAAACTTGATTTAAGGTGAACTTGCCGCAACTAATTGGAGAATCGGTGCACACTGTGGTGCTACACAAGTCTATAGCAATCAAAACTAGAGCCTCGATGTCGCGCAAGCCTAGCCCAGACCACTAGCATTAAGATCGACAATAATGTCCAATCCCAACTCAGGCTCGCTGTCGTGCAATTTGAGTTTGGATCTAGATCGTGATAATTTATATTCGTTCACCGTCATGCAACAAATATGAGTATAGGAGAACAATAAAAATACTAGCTTTGGTCGATGTCGCACACTAAATCTAAGAAATTTCAATTGTAATCCTAAATTGAATATCTAGGACTTTCCTTGGATCAGGATCCTCTATCGAGCTCACAAGATCCAAGAGAAATCCATATCTATCCTTAGTAAATCAATCAAGATCTAACATTTCTAGCAAGCACAATATCATAGCAATTCAATAAATCTCACAAATCAAACATTAGATCTATATGGTTCATCCTCTTGCCCTAGAGCAAAGGAACTACTCAAAAATCATATTAGAAATCGATAGGAAAGCAAGATCAATAATAGAACTCATCCTGTAATCAAGATTCAATAACAGGTATAGCATAAAAATCAAAACTTGTAAGAGATCAAGACAAACCAATGTCGCCATGAAGCTTCAAGTAGAAAATTAAGATCAAATCTTCAATCTCTCACCCATACAAAAGCCTAACTAGAACTAAAAACTCAAGAAAAATAATTATAAGAAGTCTATCTGGTCTCCCCTGGGGCTGGAGACAAAACTCGGCTTAAATACATGCCTAAAAGAACCAAAACTGCCCCTGCGCTGCTAGAAATCCTAGTTTTCCCGCCTGGCTGTCTGCGCTACTCGGCCGAGTGAGAATCTCACTCGGCCGAGTGAGAAATCTACTCGATTGAGTATGATAGTATGCAGATCACTCTAAAAACAGAGAAGTTGCCTTGGATTTCTTCAAATTCTTTGTCTCCACTCGGGCGAGTGGAGTTCTTATTCAGCCGAGTGGAAGTCATCACTCCGCTGAGTACATTTTGGCACTCAGGCTGGCAGATATCGTCGTATCAGCTTTACTCGGGTGAGTAAGCTGCTTCACTCGGGCGAGTAAGCTGCCTCACTCGACCGAGTGACCTGTTCCAGAACTTCTTTCTTCTCCTCCTCACTTCCTCGTCGATTCTTTCAATGTCCTTCTTCTTCCACTCATCCTCCAGTGCCGTTAGCTCTCCGATATGATCATGGGTGATGTGTGTTTATATTTTATATATTCACGTACGTCTTCTTTGTGTTTTCCGTTATTTTCTGCCGTCCCGTATCCATTTTTTCGTGTTTTCTAGTTTTCTTTCTCTTCCCCGTGTTCTTGTGTGTTTGTAGGAGATTGCCAGTGTATAGGACATATAACGAAGATATCATGAGTCCCCGAAGCAACGGAAGGAGTCACACATGATCTAGGGGGCCAACCGACGAAGATTACCATCTTTCAGCCCCCACCCGATCGGTTGGACACACCCAACCGATCGGGTGATGCACGCGTGTCCGACCCGGACGGAAGCTGAAGCGAAGTGAAGATCAACAGACCGGTTCAACGACCGATTGAACACATCAGAATTTTCGGGAATTTGGAGCTGAATTCCAATCGATCGGGTGACATCTCACCCGATCGGTTCATCTGTAGCCGATTCTTCCAAAAGACAACCCGGAGAGCTCAACTGTAACGGTCGGTACTCACTATTCGTTATATGTCTGTGCGTATAGCAATTTCGGGTACCTGATTGGTTTTGTTGCTTTGTATGTTAGTCGTGTCGTTGAGTCGATAGGGCCGTAGCACCTTGGTTGCATCCTTAGCAAGCCAACCCCCGACGTGTGCCCAACTTGAGATTACTGTCGCCTTTGGACCCCGTATCCTTGTACGTGTATTTTCCTTGAAGTTCGCGTCCTTCATTCGGAACGCATGATATGATATGCCGTTGTGACCCTCTGGAAGAGTATTTAATTGTGGAATTATTTTGGAACGTCATTTCACGGGCCGTTCTCCCACAAATTGACTTTGTTTGAAGAGGCGTCATGATTTTCACTTTTGACGTGAGACCTTTTATTTTTAGTTTCGTTTCTCGTTGCCCTAGCCCGCGACCAATCTCCTTAGTCTCGATCCTCTCGTCGACACGGTCTCCCCAGTATTTCTCTCATAATTTTAGGGCTCCGTTTGACCCACTTTCACTTTTTCCCACTTAAAACTATAGTGATTCTAAGCCTCACAAGATTTTTTAAACCCTCTAATTATTATTTACTAGTTATAATTAAATCTTAATTAAACCCTAATCTCTACACCTTAGGGCCGAACCCAGTCGAGCACTCACGCACACACCTAGCCAAACACAGCACATCTCACAACTTATTTTATATTAAACTTTAGTATAATAATATAAACCCTAAGGCTAACTTATATCATCTGTAGCCTACCCTATTTTCTTTATAATAAACTCAAAGGAAAAACAAAACTTTAAAGCTATACCCAGGCCATAGCCGTAGCTCAGGTGCTGCCCCCTTATCCCATTTCCTTATAAAATAATACCGTAAGACCAAACCGAGAACCCTACTTCTTTTCTTATTAATAAACCGTATAGGACAGCAACCCTACACACCCTAGACTATTATTAAAAACCCTAGGGTTATATAATTTCACCCTATAGAAAACGCAGCCGCCTCCCCATCTCGTCTTCCTCACGTCAACACGCCATCTCCCACGCCAAGTCCGCGACGTCTCCTCCTCCACCCCGCGCTCATCTCCCTCGCCCTCGTCTCCGAGCGTTCATCCCACGACCCAGCATCCTCGCAGCGCTGTTGCCTCCCCTCCCCGTGAGGCAGCCAGGCCGAAAGCCCGCACAGCCGCAGACAGCTCCTCCGACCTGCGCTCAGACCCAACGGCAGCCCTCTTCCACCGTCCGGCCTCCCCGCTCACCCCTGGTGACTGCCCAGGTGTGACAGAACGCTGCCCAGGTGCGACAGCACAGCAGCGCCCTCGCGCGCATGCCCAGCGGCCTCCCCGAATCGCGCTGGTCCTCGCTCAGCACACCCGGCCACAACGCCTCCCCGCAGCGTGCAGCAACGCCGTGCGGCCCTCGCGCGTTCATCGTACCCTAGCCGCTGCTCTCTCTCACACAACGATCACCCTGGTAGCGTTGAGCATCTTTCCGTATCGGTTAGTGATCTTTCGCTATGATATTTTATTTTCAGTTTGTATACGGTTTTTGGACAGTGGTATTGAACAGTTATTTGGACAGAATAATAAGATGATGGCAGGCTATATGTTGATCAGCTAGTGGTCTTAATAAATAACATTACTAATAAGTTTAAAATCAGATAGCAAGCAGGTATCATTAACACTAAGAACGTTAGTAAATTATTTGTAACCTAGGTTGCTTAGTTATAATTGTTGTTTGATTGTAGTGCTAGCAACGTGTCGTATTATCATGATAGTGTTATTTTAACGATCATTAATATTGTCGTGTCATATATCTCGGGCTAGTGAACCTAAATAAAATTGGAATAATAGACATTTTTAGGTTGCCTAATAACTTTTGGTTCCGCCAAGGAACTTATCGAACCCGTGTTTTATCAGCAGAGAACCGTTTGTCCCAAAACGTTCGTAATACCGGAACCAACCCCTGACGTTGCTACCCGACGTCAGTGTAGCTCTCGCATCGTGTTGAGGTAAGTCTCTATCTGTAGGAACCCCACACCATGCATGTTAATAAACTTAAAATCATAGCTTCCGATTATTTTGTAACTCACTAATCAAGATAATAAAATTGGGACTGTATGCTGGACTGTGAATTGAACACATATGTATAATGGACTGATTGAACGGTGTTTCCAGAACGGCTGATTGCAGGCAAGTGAAACTTGCCAACTTGTGTTTAGGTCATGTTTTAGGCCATCCCTCATTTTTAGCGTAAAAGAGACTAGGCAATGAAATGATAGTCGCCTAGACGCAACTTCAAGATCTAGCTTGACAACGAAGCTAGATCTGATACCCTGCCATGCCATTTAAACATTTTTCCTGTCACGTTTAATTTCTATATCTGTACGCACTTTATCTGATACCCTGCCATGTCATTCATACATTTTGCCTGTCAAGTTTAATTTCTATATCTGTACGCACTTTATTTGTACTCTTGCCATGCCATGCATCCTAACATGTCATTACATGCTTGAATGTTTGCTTTCGTAGCACGCTACTGTTCTTCCTTGTTGAGGCTAGGCACCTGCGTTGCAGGCACAATCCTTTGCCAAGTACACTTCCTGTCTCGTGAACCAGAAGCGGGCTACGTGTGTTGGTCAAAAGCCAATGACCGATTACACGTGGAGGGGTAGGGTTAAGCGATCACTTGAGCTTAGGAGTTGGCCCGTACATCCGCTTCACCCAAAGAGCGTAAACTCTGTGCACGACGTGTTTACTTGTCTTGTAAATCTATGTGAATGTTTTAGTAGCTTTGATACCCTTGCCTTGTCATACTTGTTGCACTTTCTTACTTGTTGTATACATGCCTTAAACTGCCATGTAATCGTAGATTTTAGAACTGCTAGGCTGTTTTCCCTTTCTCTTAGTTTCCTTGCACAAAGTCTCTTGTAGACTTTGCTGACATGCACCCTCGTCTCTTTTGGGTGTCGCATGTTAGTTGCTGAGCCAGAGCCTGTTGCTGAGGACGAGGTGTTTGCTGACGTTGAGCCTGGGTCCACTGTTGACGTGGAGTTCGAGGACACCGGCGATCAGTCGTAGAGACTTCTTTCAGTGTTGCTTTCTGCTTAGTTCTTGTTAGGTTGTTGGTGCGTAGCGCCTTTTCCCCTCCGTACATTTATTTCTGTTGGCCATGCTTGGGCCTTTTTAGACTCTTTTAGGCCTGGTGGCTTTTCTGTGATGTTGAACATTATTTGTGGATATTCTGAGATTGGAATAATGTTATTTATCTCTCTCCTTTTATTATTATTTTTGTTCTTTTTCGTAAATGCAAGGACCTTTACTTGGTTAAACCAGACGCTTTACAGACTGTAGCCTCACAGCTTCAAGTCTGAGCGGACTTTTCACGCCTCGCCTTCCGTTTTTGGGAAGCGGGTCGTGACAGGTTTTATTGGTGGCCCATGCAGGTCTCTTCTTGCAACATCAGAACAATGATAATAATAATAGAATATCCATTAAATAAATTAAAACATACAAGTCATAAGACTTGAGTCTAATTTTAATCGTTTTTTATGTCTGGAAGACGTGTTGCCTGAGCATCTATCTCAGCTTAGTAGGGAAATCCATAGATCAGGACTATAGTAAGACTTAGTTAGACGTCTGTGCTGGCTAGTTAGAGGCCCCTGATTGTTAGCTAGACTCCATGCTAGAAATTTATATAATCGTCTTAGGAGTTACCTTAGTGATTCTTGCCTAGCTCTGACCATATTAGACTCCTAGAATTTCCTTAGTCGTTCGCTTGGGTCCATCGATTTCGGGCTAAACCGAACGCAGTTCATTACAGTCTAGTTCCTTAGAAAGTCTTAGCGCTAAGTTTCCTAATCTTTAGTTGGTCGACCATAGGAGTTTCCCGTACGTATTTATGTTTTGATCATACGACCATTTTCCTTGCCCTCGATTCACGAGATTGCCTCATGACGATCGTCGTTAATTTTCGAACCTCTTCAATACAAATCTTGAATATTCTGAAACTATTTTCTATATTCCTTATTCGCTAAGTTTAAATTCGTTCGAAAACTTTTAATATATATACTTAGACTTCATACTCTCCCGTTGACTTAAATTCATTTTTTTTAATTTCGAAACTTTTGTCGAGATCTTGATTACTATTTTATAATATTTTTCTAGCCTATACTTATCATACCTATATAAATACCTTGTCCCTTTTCATATACTAATTTTATTCTGAACCGTACTTCGATTTTCCTAATTCGATTTATAATTTTCTTTTCTTACTTATGTCATTAAAACTTATTCGAATAACTCATCGCGCTTACTTTAAATATACTTTTCTAAGTTACATGGGACTTCAGCTTTCAGTGTGTCGAATTCATACTCATCACATTCCAACTTCAAATTTTTGTAAAATACTATCTCCATTTAAATTATCTCCAATTGCAAAACAATTCATTCACCTCCATACTCATTATTCTGCGTCTAATCCTTATGTCGTGATTTAACTTTTATGCTACCCTTCTACGTTTTATAAGGATATTATTATATTTTTATTTTATAACTTACATTTTATTATATCCTTATTTCGTATTTTATATCTTTCTTCCCTACTTAATTATTCTGAACTATATTTTGTTCCACCCAACCAAGCTTTTTCCCTTATATGTCACCTCATTTGAACCCGTTCATCCCGATCTTATTTCATTTCAATTTCGATTTCGGTTTCCTCAAAATTGTTAGTTAGCACATTAGTGCTTACTGTTGCCTACGTTAACCTTAGTATAGTATGGTTGGCACATTAGTATAGATTGTGATGTCGTTGTAATGCATATAATTACATGGTATATATGAAGTTGTATGTGTGTTAGTATTTATAAATATGTGTGTGGATAGTTATACCACTCTAGGGATGTCTGTGTATATAAGAATTAGTGTTAGAATATCTACTGGGGGTGTATGTAGTTGGAGATACTTAATAATGGCTGAAATAATATGTTGGTAAAATTATGTGTATATTATGTATAATGATACTAGGTGTATTTATAGTTAAGTGTGCATGCCTAATATATGATCTATATGTCAGTACGTTTGAGCGTGTGCTCATACGTAGTTATGTATGTGATTAGTTATAGGTAGATACATACATATTGTGTGAATATGTGCAATTTGTGTGTGGTAATAGGATTATAATTTTGCATAATATTGGTTGCCCTTACGGGATGTGTGTACGTATATACCATGAGGTATACACGATTATTGTATGATGTGACCATGTATAGGATGGTGTGTTATGATTTTATACGTGTATTGATATTGTAAGATTATTATTGGTGGAAGAGTGGTTGTATTATGGTGGCGTTACCTGGCTGAATATTAGTATGCTTACGTATTGTATTGAATGATATAAAATGTGTATGTAAATACGTATAATTGATTGTGCGCGATGTATTAATGATAATGTGGGTATATATATGTAAATAAATGTATGCCTGCTATATAGTATTATTTTATTGGATGTACGTGTGTATAGTGAAGTATTGGTGAGTGCCTTAAATTTTGATATTATTCTAATTATGGCATGAAGGTGATGTGTTAATACTACTGTATGACAATGTGGTATTATTATAGATATATAGTTAGTGATGTATGTGTATGAGTAGTAAAGTGTTAGTATCTGTTGTAAATATAAGTGGTTATAATGATATCGTACCATGATATTATATTGAACATGTTATTTATATATGTCGTGATATAGTAGTATTGAAATGTGATAAGTGATTGGTGGTGCATGTGTATATTGGTATTGCTATTTATTAGTATTATTATTATTGTGCTTGATATTAGTGTTAGTAATATTAAGTGAATGTCTATATATGATAGCATTGTAATGAATGCGTTGTCTTATGGTTGTCATATATTAGTAGCTATATTGGCACGACATGGTGATATATGTGTGAGAGTTATTATTGTTATTAGTAGGATTGTTAGGATGCCGTACTAGTAGTGTGAATATTATCATTGTGTTAATAATATTGACTGAGTATTTACGTCCGAGTGCGTAGCTATGGTATGTGTGTTGCGCCTTGAATATAGTTATAGGATGGTATGTGAAGTGTATATATGATGAAATATGTGCTTGTATTAGAGTAACTATATGTATTAGTAGTTAGGGTGAATGTGTAATATGATATAGCAAGCATGATTTAATATTGTATGAGGTGATTGTGTGTGTTTGTATGTTGGTGTTGAATGATAATAATATATTCTTGGTCGTTGTGCGTAGGTAGTTATTTAAACGTAAAGAGCAATGATTATATTTGCTAGTGTGAGACTGTTCTTATGTGAATATCTGAACCATTATTTTGTGCTTAGTTTGTAGTAGTTATATAAGGGATGTACACACACACACATATATATATATATATATATATATATATATATATATATATATATATATATATATATATATATGATTGAAGTATGTGTGTGAATTTGACTTTCTGTGATAAATATAAGTATGGATTGCACATATAAATGTATGTATGTTGTGACATTAATGTTTGAATACCTAGTGCATATATAAGCACTTGTGGTGTCTATGCATGTTTGAATTATAGTCTGACATGATCGCGGTAGTTACTAGAGCGACTAGATATGTTGGAAAGTCTAAGGACGGACTTTATCCTAAGGTGGGTAGGATGTAACGGCCGGTACTCACTATTCGTTATATGGATGTGCGTATAGCAATTTCGGGTACCTGATTGGTTTTGTTGCTTTGTATGTGAGTCGTGTCGTTGAGTCGATAGGGCCGTAGCACCTTGGTTGCATCCTTAGCAAGCCAATCCTCGACGTGTGCCCAACTTGAGATTACTGTCGCCTTTGGACCTCGTATCCTTGTACGCGTATTTTCCTTGAAGTTCACGTATTTTTTTCTTAGCCTTATCCTTCATTCGGAACGCACGATATGATATGCCGTTGTTACCCTCTGGAAGAGTATTTAATTGTGGAATTATTTTGGAACGTCATTTCACGGGCCATTCTCCCACAATTTGACTTTGTTTGAAGAGGCGTCATGATTTTCACTTTTGACGTGAGACCTTTTATTTTTAGTTTCGTTTCTCGTTGCCCTAGCCCGCGACCAATCTCCTTAGTCTCGATCCTGTCGTCGACACGGTCGCCCCAGTATTTCTCTCACAATTTTAGGGCTCCATTTGACCCACTTTCACTTTTTTCCACTTAAAACTATAGTGATTCTAAGCTTCACAAGATTTTTTAAACCCTCTAATTATTATTTATTAGTTATAATCAAATCTTAATTAAACCCTAGTCTCTACACCTTAGGGCCAAACCCAGTCGAGCACTCACGCACACACCTAAACAAACACAGCACATCTCACAACTTATTTTATATTAAACTTTAGTCTAATAATATAAACCCTAAGGCTAACTTATAGCATCTGTAGCCTACCCTATTTTCTTTATAATAAACTCTAAGGAAAAACAAAACTTTAAAGCTATACCCAGGCCATAGCCTTAGCTCACGTGATGCCCCCTTATCCATTTTCCTTATAAAATAATACCCTAAGGCCAAACCGAGAACCATACTTCTTTTCTTATTAATAAACCATATAGGACAGCGACCCTACATACCCTAGACTATTATTAAAACCCCTAGGGTTATATATTTTCACCCTATAGCAGACGCAGCCGCCTCCCTATCTCATCTTCCTCACGTCAACACGACATCTCCCATGCCCAGTCCGCGGCGTCTCCTCCTCCACCCCGTGCTCAGCTCCCTCGCCCTCGTCTCCGAGCATTCATCCCACGACCGAGCATCCTCACAGGGCTGGCGCCTCCCCTCCCCATGAGGCAGCCAGGCCGAAAACCTGCACAACCACAGAAAGCTCCTCCGACCTGCACTCAGACCCGATGACGGCCCTCTTCTGCCGTCCGGCCTCCCCGCTCACCCCGACGACCGCCCAGGCATGACAGAACACCGCCTAGGCACGAAAGCGCTGCAGCGTCCTCGCGCGCATGCCCAGCAGCCTCCCCGCCTCGTGCTGGTCCTCGCTCAGCACCGCACGACCACAGCGCCTCCCCGCAGTGTGCAACAACGCCGTTCGGCCCTCGCACGTTCATCGTACCCTAGCCGCTGCTCTCTCTCTCTCGCAACGATCACCCCGGTAGCGTAGAGCATCTTTCCGTATCATTTTAGTGAACTTTCGCTATGATATTTTATTTTCAGTTTGTATACGGTTTTTGCACAGTGGTATTGAACAGTTATTTGGACATAATAATAAGATGATGGTAGGCTATATGTTGATCAGCTAGTGGTCTTAATAAATAACATTGCTAATAAGTTTAAAATCAGATAGCAAGCAGGTATCATTAACACTAAGAACGTCAGTAAATTATTTGTAACCTAGGTTGCTTAGTTATAATTGTTGTTTGATTGTAGTGCTAGCAACGTGTTGTATTATCATGATAGTGTTATTTTAACGCTCATTAATATTGTCGTGTCACATATCTCGGGCTAGTGAACCTAAATAAAATTGGAATAATAGACGTTTTTAGGTTGCCTAATAACTTTTGGTTCCGCCAACGAACTTATCGAACACGTGTTTTATCAGCAGAGAACCGTTTGTCCCAAAATGTTTGTAATACCGGAACCAACCCCTGACGTCGCTACCCAACGTCAATGTAGCTCGCGCGTCGTGTTGAGGTAAGTCTCTATCTGTAGGAACCCCACACCACGCTTGTTAATCAACTTAAAATCATAGCTTCCGATTATTTTGTAACTCACTAATCAAGATAATAAAATTGGGACTGTAGGTTGGACTGCGAATTGAACACATAGGTTGATTGGACTGATTGAACGGTGTCTCCAGAACGGCTGATTGCAGGCAAATGAAACTTGCCAACTTATGTTTAGACCATGTTTTATGCCATCCCTCGTTTTTAGCGTAAAAGAGACTAGGCGATGAAATGATAGTCACCTAGACGCAACTTCAAGATCTAGCTTGACAACGAAGCTAGATCGGATACCCTGCCATGCCATTTAAACATTTTTCCAGTCACATTTAATTTCTATATCTGTACGCACTTTATCTGATACCATGCCATGTCATTCATACATTTTTCCTGTCACGTTTAATTTCTATATCTGTACGCACTTTATTTGTACTCTTGCCATGTCATGCATCCTAACATGTCATTCCATGCTTGAATGTTTGCTTTCGTAGCACACGCTACTTGTACTTCCTTGTTGATGCTAGACACCTGCGTTGCAGGCACAATCTTATGCCAAGTACACTTCGTGGCACGTGAACCAGAAGCAGGCTACGTGTGTTGGTCAAAAGCCAATGCCCGATTACACGTGGAGGGGTAGGGTTAAGCGATCACTTGAGCTTAGGAGTTGGCCCGTACAGCCGCTCCTGCCAAAGGGGGTAAACTCTGTGCACGACGTGTTTTCCTGTCTTGTAAATCCATGTGAATGTTTTAGTAGCTTTGCTACCCTTGCCTTGTCATACTTGTTGCACTTTCTTACTTGTTGCATCCATGCCTTAAACTGTCATGTCATCGCATATTTTAGAACTGCTAGGCTGTTTTCCCTTTCTTTTAGTTTCCTTGCATAAAGTCTCTTGTAGACTTTGCTGACATGTACCATCGTCTCTTTTGGGTGTCGCATGTTAGTTGCTGAGCCAGAGCCCGTTGCTGAGGATGAGGTGTTTGCTGACGTTGAGCCTGGGTCCACTGTTGACGTGGAGTTCGAGGACACTGGCGATCAGTCGTAGAGACTTCTTTCAGTGTTGCTTTCTGCTTAGTTCTTGTTAGGTTGTTGGTGCGTAGCATCTTTCCCTTTCCATACATTTATTTCTGTTGGCCATGCTTGGGCCTTTTTTGACTCTTTTATGCCTGGTGGCTTTTCTGCGATGTTGAACATTATTTGTGGACATTCTGAGATTGGAATAATGTTATTTATCTCTCTCCTTTTATTATTATTTTTGTTCTGTTTCATAAATGCAAGGACCTTTACTTGGTTAAACCAGATGCTTTACAGACTATAGCCTCACAGCTTCAAGTCTGAGCGGACTTTTCATGCCTTGCCTTCCGTTTTTGGGAAGCAGGTTGTGACATCAACCGACGTCCGCTGACCGTGCCAAATCGACGGAACTCTCTGTCTATTTTGAGAACAATTCCAACCGATCGGTTGAATGTTCAACCGATCGGTTCACCTGATGCCGCAAGATCCAACCGACGACCCGAAGCTGCCAACCGGTCAGACCAAGCGAGCGGGTGAAATCTTGAACGTCGATGCTGGAGCGTCGTAGCAGCTCACCCGATCGGTTGATTCTTCAACCGATCGGGTGAAGTCGTTTTCTATATATATTTGCCTAGGTTTTTAGAAAACGCGGCTTTGTATTTTTCCTGTCTTTTTATCTATTTGTGACGGCTGGAATTTTATTGTTATCTGTAAGTTTTCTGATCTTTGTCAAACTTTAATATAGTCTTAATAGCATTGCTACTACCGTGTTTCAATTGCCTGATCATGATTTTTACGGTTGGTTTTTCATTTAGATTGCTTTTTGGCTATTACGTGTGAGTAGTTCCCAAATCTGGGATTTTGGTGGAAACCCCTTCGTGGGTTCTCCTTAATGCATCCATAGGACTAGGAAATCGATAGGGATTAGGAATTTAGAGGTTACGTAGGGTGTTTCATTGTCATCGGTGGGAAAAAGACCGCCTTTGACCGTAGTGCCAAGGGGGAATAAACTTGGCGGTTGACTCCCTAGCAGCAGCTCACACATTTAGCGTAGACATCGAATCCTAGCGCGTGGGAACGGCAGGATGAGATGTTGGGAGTTATCGTTGCGAGCTTAGTGCTCCCGGAGTTGGTCAGTGTTAATGGACATGGGAATGCCCACTGACCGAACTGGGGTAGTCCGACGTATCATCCTGGGCACCAACCGGAATATCAGGGCCATGGGACGCTGGTATCACTCTTAGAGGCAACATCTCACCACTAAACCCTAATTCTGATCGTGTTCCTATCCAACGGTCGTAATAGTGAGAACACATGATAGGGTGGAAATCGAAGTCCTAGGTTTCCTTTATTATTGTTTATCCCTCGTATCTTTATTCCATGACAAACCATCGATCGATTCGGGCTAGCTCACCTATAGGGTGAGCCGGTTCCTCTCTGATACAAGCACAACCAGGCCTCCCTGAGTTCGACCCCCAAGCCACACTACAACACTGTGCGCTTGCGGTGTAAATATTTAAATCTGGTATCCCCAATCCTATTGCACACTTGCATGCTCACAATCGGGGGACGTCAAGCTTTATGGCGCCGTTACCGGGGAGGCAACGTGCTTGTTATTTTAGGACCTATTGAACCCTTGAGTCTAGCTCATATCCCTATCTCGCGATAATTTTCGCATTCTACTTTTTCATTTCTATTTTCTAATTTTTATTTTCTATTTTTATCTGTTTCTATCCCACACTTGCTTCACGTGTGTTTGTTGGTTTTCATGCACATGAATACAAGGAGTCTTAACGACTTGATTCCTATTGATCCGGAGATAAACACCACCCTGAGGCATCTAAACACAGAGAGGCGAAGAAGAGAAGAGTCTGAAGCCATGGGGAGAATACCCCACCGCATAAGTCCCTGCTGGAATACTCGATGCCATCCATCGGGTCCATCTCCTCCATCCAACCTCCTGCTATTACGGCACAGAGCTTCGAGCTCAAGCCATTGCTAGTGACGTGGATCCAACAGGATCAATTTTTAGGGGCACCCATGGAGAGCCCTATCGAACATCTGGACTCCTTCCTAGAGAAGTGTGACACATTCCGGATTAATGGTGTCACAACTGAAGCAATCCGACTGAAGCTATTCCCCTTCTCTATGCGGGATAAGGCCCGGTAATGCCTTAGGAGAAAGGACCCGAACACCTTCAACACTTGGGAGAAGCTCTCGAATATGTTCTTGACTAAGTTCTTCCCTCCAGGGAAGACGATGAAGCTGAGGAGTGAGATCTCCTCATTCTCCCAAGCCAGCCACGAGTCCCTGCACGAAGCTTGGACAAGATACAAAGAAATGCAGTAGAGATGCCCTCATCACGAGCTTCCCAAGTGGCAGATAATTAATCTGTTCTATAACGGGCTGAGGGATGACTTGAAATCTTCGATGGACGCCGCGGCTGGGTGGTCCTTTATGTCTAGAAGTGAAGAAGATGCCGGCAACATATTAGAAAACATGGCATCAAACAATGAGCGATGGTGCGATGAGCGTGCCACGCCCAGATCTGGAGGCATTCATAGAGTCGAGGACGTCGACAAGTTGTCTAGAAAATTCGATTTGCTATCGACCCAGATCTCAGTACTCATGGTAGGAGCTGGTGGTGCCGGCACCCAACAAGTATCGACGGTGGAAGCAGAAGTCCTGGGAGACTTCGAGGGTGGTGATATTTCACCACCGGTTGATCAAGCTAGTGCGCTTTTCTTCAACCTGACGGGTAATACGCCATATCCACCTAGGTCTAGCTCGAATCCGATTTATTCTCCATATAACCGGAACCACCCAAATCTTAGCTATCGGGCACCTTATCAGCCGCCTCAGTATCAGCAACAGCAAGTATATCAGCCGCCTCAGCAGCAACAACAACAAGTATATCAGCAGCCTAGGCAACAGCAGCAGCAGTATCAGTAACAACAGTAGCCTCCGTAGATGTACCAGCAGTATCCCCCGAGGAACCAGCAGCCCATGCAGCAGCAGCAGCAGCCTTATGGCCAGTAGCGGATCATCTCCCTGGTCGAGTCCCTCTTGACTCAGTACATTACGAACCAGGAGAAGATCAACTTGAAGCTGGAGATGGGACATAGGGCTCTCACTAACCAAGTAACCCAACTGGGGTTACAGGTGGCAAACCATCAAAGGTCGCAAAATCAATTGTCGGGTCAACCGGAAGTTAATCTGAGGGGGGCGAATCAGACTTTGGCACTAACGCATGATCATGCGAATGTGTCCGTTATCGTCTTGAGAAGCGGGACATAAATTCCTACAAGAGTGCCCGCCAAGGAACCTAAAGATCTGTTGGTCGTAGAGCGACTAATTGAAAAATCAAATGACGACGGAGCTTCGTCACCAAAGACTACGACTCCAGAGGGAGTCTCTGAAGAAGAGAAGAAGAAGGACGAGGAAGGGAGCCTGAGAGTATTTAAGCTCGTTGTGCCTTTTCCACAACGACTTGCCCGAGCTAAGATCGATGAAAAATACGGCAAGTTCTTCTCTATGGTAAAGGATTTGAGCTTGCAGATCCCGTTCCTTGAATCCATTAAGAAAATTCTCTCCTATGTGAAATTTTTAAAGGACTTGGTGACGAGGGGTTCGAGAAAGGAAAAGGTCGTTCTCACGGCGGAATTTAGCGCTCTCATTCAGAGAGCGAATCCGCCCAAGCTAAAAGACCCGGGAAGCTTCTCCATTCCTTGTTCGATTGGGGAAGTGAAGATCCATCGGGCGCTCGTGGATTTGGGAGCGAGCGTCAGTCTAATGCCCATGTCACTATACAGGAGGATATGGATGGGAGACCTGGAGCCCACGGGTATGACCCTTCAACTAGCTGATAGATCGGTCAAATATCCGGTGGGAATTGAAGACGACCTGCCTGTTAACGTCATTGGAGTATATGTTCTGGTAGACTTCGTGGTGATGGATATGCCCGAAGACACTCATATGCTCATCATCCTTGGATGGCCCTTCATGGCCACCACTGGCGTGCTGATAGACGTGAAGAAAGGGAAGCTTTCCCTTAATGTTGGCGACGAAAAGGTCGAGTTTGACTTGGGGTTATCTATGAAGTACCCCCCAGATGAACCTGTTTGCAATATGCTGGACAATAAGGAAGAAAGAGCTCTGGAAGCTGGGGCCTGGGAAATTCTCTCAAGGAATCCCCCCGACAGCTTGGGGGACCTTGAAGAACATATCGGTCTGAAGAAAGAAGATGTTACTGGAGAAGCGGTTGTCCCACATGCGATCCCTCCTAGATTCCAAAAAGCTCCTCCGACGAGGAAAAAAGGGAAAGATCCCATGGGGCTTACCAGCGATGAGATCCGAATCTTAAGAAGAGTGGCGGTAGACGCCAATATAAGGGAGAAGCCTCCGGATACCATCAACGGAGGGAGGATCGTCAAAGAAGTCTTTTTATCGCCGCCTCCAGCACCAGAGACCACCGCTCCAAAATTTGAAAGAATGCCAAACATTGAGCATCATCCCCGTCCACCTTGAAATTAATCTACGGGCGTCGAGCAAACGACGTTAAACAAAAGCGCTTCATGGGAGGCAACCCATATTCTAAACCCTCACCTTTGTTTTTAGGATTATTTTTAGGTTTATTTTTCTTATTTTGTTGAATAAATTCAGCCACGGGAACTTTCGTCGAAGGACATAGGCCATTTTTGGACTTTTGCAGGAAACAAGCCCCCAACTGATCTGTTGATCCCTCAACCGATCGGGTGGGATGTATCAGACAATGGCCTATATCTGTTCTTCAGCGAACCGGTCGGGTGGAATAAGCAGAGACCAGGTGGCAGACCGTGTGAAAAGAGCTGAACTCTCGGATTTTTTGGGATTAAATCAACCGATCGGTTGATAGAAGCTATAGTCATGTGACGGACTGGGTGAGCTGCACAGAACTCTCGAAAAAATCGTGAAGCGGCCAACCGATCGGTTGAAATCTCAACCGATCGGTTTGCCTGTAGCCACTTTTCAACAAGTTTTTCGAAATAATAAGCAACCGATCGGGTGAAATCTCACCCGATCGGTTCACCCAAAACCCTATAAGTACCCCCCGATTCGCCCGACTCATTTCCTTCACCCGACTGCTAATTCCCTCCGTTGTTTCGACTTCTCCTCCTCTCAACTGGCCACGTTCTTCCCTCAACCGACCACCAATCCCCCTCAATCGATCTCTCCACTCTTTCCTTCCTTCTCTCCATCGATTTCTCTCTCTCCCTCTTCCATTTAACCCCATCCAAACCCTAATTTTCGCCCAACTCCCCCCAATTTCGAAAAATTGTTGAAGAGACGTGCCGCGGCTTCACACACCCATCAATTGCGCTACGTTGGGTGATCTACGAGCAAGGATTGTCTTCTCTACTAGGTAACTTCGCTCCTTAGCTCAACTTTCATATTTTGCCCTAGTATTACTATTTTTTCGATTGCCAGTGTTTGTGTGCATTCATCGCATCTTGCATACACTTGCATCACACACACCATGGCCAGGGATAAAGATAAGGGCAAGGCCATCATGCACGAGGAGGGGTCGTCTCGCAAGAGACGAAAGGCCACACGTCCACCACACTCACGCCCTCCTCCTACATAGCCTACACAACCCCTGCCCCAACCTATTATCCCTCCTGAGGATCCAATGATGGGCCCGCGTGGTTAACGTTTTTTGAGTCAAGAACAAAAAGATTTTTATCATAGACTCGATGCACGGGAACACCTATCCTCCAAATTTACCCATGCTTATCGATCTCGGAGTGTTCACAGAGGTCGAGACTCTCTTCGCCAATTTAGGATGGATAGCTTTTCTGAACGCCACCGCGGTATCCTACCCCTCCCTCACACTCGAATTTCTATCCTCTCTTAAATGTGAGTCGAGATCGATCCTCATCTTCCGCGTCCGAAACTGAACTATCCGCACCCACCTTGATATAATCAATAACATTTTCGATTTCCCCATTCTTGAGGACGACGCTATCCGTCACTCTGGATACCACCGTGATTTCGAAGTCGATCAATTTTGGTTTCGCCTCACCCTACACGATCATTACCCTCGAGGTAAGGCCAAGGCCTCCTCCATCATTCACCCCGTATTTCGTCTGGCCCACTGGATCATATCTTGCACATTCTTCCCCATGGATGAGTTCGGGACCATGACTATCCCTGACCTCTTTATTTTGTGGGCCATGACATTCGATTTTATTCGTGGTGATGGCGGGATCGCCTTCGAGGCCCCTCGCATTCCCATTCATGCTGGCGATTGGCTTATTCACAAATTGCTTGACATTAGCAGCACCGGCAAAGGCAAGTTTTGTTGCGGGGGCCTGATTACTATCATAGCTTCATATCCTCAGTTCAATATCGCTATTTCCAGAGATGCCTTCTGCCGCAGGACCTCCACATATAGATCTTGATGTCCTGCGGCACATATACATGACCAAGCCCCGCCCCGACGGTCATTTCACTTTCTATTACGGTCACCCCCTGCTCCTCATACCATTCTGCCCAACCCCGCTCGCATGCATATCCAGCTTGTGGCAGATTGGACATTCCCACCTGACCCTGAGTTTCTAGGGGGGTTACGTCTTCCGTTTATCCCGGGCGCACCCAGATCACCTCCCCATGCCGCCTACTTAGGCGAGCAGGACATTCCTGCGTCCCGAGGAGACTCCTGGGCTGGCCCTGGTAGGGTCATCCCGGCTTCTGTCCCCGCCGCCACCGTCACCACTTCTCCGGTCCGTACCACCACTACTTCCTCCTTCCGTCGAGCCACCTTTGCTCGCCTCGGTCTCGAGGCTGAGTTAGCTGCACTGCGTGCTGGCGCATCCTCTTCAGCCTCCTCGGTCCCATGCTCTTCCATCTTCACTCACCCACGTTTCCTCGCACTTGAGAGGAACGTGGCCACCATCCTCCGCATTCTCACTCACGTTCACGGACCACCCCCTCACCACCACCTTCACCTCCACCACCACATTCTTCACCACCTTCACATTCATCCCCTCCCACCACCACTTCCATTCCCACCACATACTCCACATACACTGTTTCTGACCCACCACCTCTGCCACCGTCCACTTCCCTCACCGCATATGCGCGTCACAAGAAATTGCAGGTGTGATCTCGATCACTTCCCATACCATCCTCTTCTACCACCGTCCCTATTCCATCCACCACCGCTTTGGTCCCCTATTCACTACCACTCACCATCACCACCACCACACCACCAATTGTTCACACCTCCGCACCCATCCATACACATCCTCCACCCCTTTCCCCACTTCTCTGCACACCCATCACCTCTCCCGTCCACTCCCCCACATCTTCTACTGAGGAGGACGAGGATAGTCCCTCTCCTGCTTTTTGATTTCTTTTTCTTTTCCGATCTTCCCCCTGCATGTTTCTGCATCATCATGATTATATCTTATTGCTAGCATTGTCATGTCTAGCTTGGGGGAAGTCATTTTTTATGTGTGTTGTTGTGAGATGTTTTTATGGCATGCTTGTTTATATATATCGTATGGTGTGATTTTCTATCTTTTATTCTCTTTGTTTCTTTTTCCTTCTTTTTAATTTTTCCTAGTTCTTATGCGTGTTTTTCTTATTTTTCATTTCCTTTTGTGTCGATGCGTATTCCCCCCCATTTTCATTGCCCTCCCGTATTTATTTCTATTGCATTGAGGGAAATGCAAGTTTTAGCTTGGGGGAGTCGCACATCGTGCATCATTTGCGTCTTTTTCTTCGTTTTTGAGTCGTTTTCATCGTGTCTTTCTTTTTCTTTCTTTCTTTTTATCTCTCCCTCCTGGAGATGACCCCATATGATGAATTGCCACAGAATCACATACACACCGAGCATGGCTGCGATTATCACTTTCACTAACCCTAGGAAGCCGAGTCCTCTTGCATTTCATGCATCGTGGGTCCACTTCGCTTTTATATGAGTCGTGTGTCGTGCCTAGCTGTTTGGTGTGCTTCTACTTTGTGATTTTGATTTATATACCTGTCCTAGGATGACCCCTAGATAAGAATATGCGGTATTTGCTTCTCATGTCTACTTCTATATGCATGAATATTTTATATCTCATACTTCACTTCGCATGTGTCGGGATTCCACAATTAGGACTAGGATAACCCATTTAGCATATGCTCTGATTAGCGAGAAAATTCTCCTTTGCCCAAGTGTTTAGAATCTGATTTCTTTTTTATTTTACTTGGTGCAAGTCCCCTCGTTGTGTACCATTCTCCCATTTGGGAGAGTACACATGTATATATCCCAAAAGCCCAAAAATCCAAAAAAAGAGAAGAAAACCCCAAAAAGAAAAGAAAAGAGAAAAGAAAGAAAAAGATATGTATATGCAAAAAATCCAAAAAAAATACATATATCCAAAACCCAAAAAAATTCCAGTGTGAATATTTTCCTACCTACCGAGAATAAAGGGAAGGCGAGAATTTGCACCGAGTGTTCTTCTCCACATCATCTCAACCCCCATCGTTTTCGAAAACACTTGGAATAGGGACTTTCTAGCTATTATCTAGGCAATAGTGAGGTGATTTCCTAGTTCCTAGCTGTGGAGTCCCCGATGCATGATACGTTTCTATTCTTATACTCTTCTCCTGCATGCTTGAGCTACTATTCGCCGCTTATTCTAAATCGAATCGAGGTTTGGGTCTTTCCTTGGATTTTTGTATATGGAGCTTATTACACAATGTGGATAGTGACGCCGTCTGCTAGCACACGACCACACTCACTCGTGCTTCACCGTGTGGGCCCACGACACTTGTTTGGACTCGTTTTCTTTGGTTTAGTTTTGTGATTTTTCGTTTGCTTGCTTGGTGTGGCGGTTTTGATTTTTTTGGCCCGGACGGGCGATCTAGGGTTTAGATTTCTCTCTCTCTCTCTCTCTCTCTTTCTCCCTAATTTCTCCCTCCGAGCTCCTACTCTCACTCGTCTTCCTCGAGGACGAGGAAGGGTTCAGCTTGGGGGATTTTGACGTGTGTTTATATTTTAAATATTCACGCACGTCTTCTTTGTGTTTTTCCGTTATTTTCTGCCATCCCGTATCCATTTTCTCGTGTTTTCTAGTTTTCTTTCTCTTCTCCGTATTTTTGTGTGTTTGCATGAGATTGCCAGCGCAGGGGACATATAACGAAGATATCATGAGTCCCCGGAGCAATGGGAGGATTCACGCGCGATCCAGTGGGCCAAACGACGATGATTGCCATCTTTTAGCCCCCACCCGATCGGTTGGGCACAGCCAACCGATCGGGTGATGCACGTGTGTCCGGCCCGGATGGAATCTGAAGCGAAGTGAAGATCAACCGACCGGTTCGACGACCGGTTGAACATAGCAGAGTTCTCGGGAATTTGGAGCTGAATTCCAACCGATCGGGTGACATCTCACCCGATCGGTTCATCTGTAGCCGATTCTTCCAAAAGACAATCAGGAGAGCTCAACAGACGTCCCTTGACCATGCCAAATCGATGGAACTCTTTGTCTATTTTGAGAACAATTCCAACCGATCGGTTGAATGTTCAACCGATCGATTCACCTGATGCCGCAAGATCCAAACGACGACCCGGAGCTGCCAACCGGTCGGACCAAGTGAGCGGGTGAAATTTTGAACATCGATGCTGGAGCACCTTAGCAGATCACCCGATCGGTTGATTCTTCAACCGATCGGGTGAAGTCGTTTTCTATATATAGTTGCCTAGGTTTTCAGAAAATGCAGCTTTGTATTTTTCATGTCTTTTTATCTATTTGTGACTGCTGGAATTTTATTGTTATCTGTAAGTTTTCAGATCTTTGTCAAACTTTAATATAGTCTTAATAGCATTGCTACTACCATGTTTCAATTGCCTGATCATGATTTTTACGGTTGATTTTCATTTAGATTGCTTTTTGGCTATTATGTGTGAGTAGTTTCCAAATCTGGGATTTTGTGGAAACCCCTTCGTGGGTCCTCCCTAATGCGTCCATATGACTAGGAAATCGATAGGGATTAGGAATTTAGATGTTATGCGGGGTGTTTCATTGTCATCGGCGAGAAAAAGACCGCCTTTGACCGTAGGGCCAAGGGGGAATAAACTTGGCGGTTGACTCCCTAGCCACATCTCACGCCCTTAGTGTAGACATCGAATCCTAGCGCGTGGGAACGGCAGGATGTGATGTTGGGAGTTATCGTTGTGAGCTTAGTGCTCCTAGAGTCGGTCAGTGTTAATGGACATGGGAATGCCCACTGACCGAACCGGGGTAGTCCAGCGTATCATCCTGGGCATCGACTGGAATATCGGGCCCATGGGATGCTGGTATCACTCTTAGAGGCAACGTCTCACCACTAAACCCTAATTCCGATCGTGTTCCTATCTGCCGGTCGTAATAGTGAGAACACATGATATGGTGGAAACCGAAGTCGTAGGTTTCCTTTATTATTGTTTATCCCTCGTATCTTTATTCCGTGACAAACCATCGATCGATTCGGGCTAGCTCACCCATAGGGTGAACCGGTTCCTCTCTGACACAAGCACAACCACGCCTCCCTGTGTTCGACCCCCAAGCCACACTACAACATCGTGTGCTTGCGGTATAAATATTTAAATCTGGTATCCCCAATCCTATTGCACACTTGCATGCTCACAATCGGGGGACGTCAATGGGCAACGCCCCGGCATGCGTGCAAGTCCTCTAGGCTCCAAATTGCTCCCGATTGCTTCATATCTCCTGAAATCAGCCGAAAACAAGAAATGGTGAAAAGTATTGAAACATCGTCAAATAATCGTGAAAATCGAGATATGAGCAATCCAAATGGCATGTGAAGATGCAGAAATAAAGTGTAAAATATGAGCCTATCAATGATTCATCTCTGGCCTGACCAACGACAACTTATTAAATGTGCCATGCCTACTGGTGAATGTCTTCTTGGACACATGATATAACAATCTGTATCCCTTTGCTCCCTCTTGATATCAAAGCAAAATCACCTTCATGGCCCTCAAATCTAGCTTGTCCTCCTTCTGCAAACCATAGGTGATGAGTGTGTTGAGTATTGGACTTCTCCCTACTTGGTGTTAATGATGAGCAAACATAAATACTTGTGACTAATCCCCTATTTGCAGTTAATCCGTTGCCTAAGCATATCATGAAAATCAATTTGCAATGGATGACACTCAAAGATCATTGAAAGCAAAGGAAGTGGATTGGATGATCATAGATGATGATTGAAGCTCCTAGAAGACTTCAAGCTCATGCGTTGGATAGAAGAGAGAGTTCTTCAAATATAATTTTCTTGTTTCTCTTCTAGTATGTAGCTTAGAAGTAGAACTTTGTTGGAGCACACACACATCTTCATTTCAGTCTTAGGATATCATTAGATCAACCTCCTTAGACTCCAATTCATTTTTATCTAGATTGTGCATGTCATGCTTTTAACAGTCGACTGTTGAACGATTTACAGTCGCATGTCTCAAAACAGTCGACTGTGTTTTATTGTACAGTCGCATGTTATGCACAAAATTTTTCAGTCTAGTTTTGGGCTTCGTATCTTTAACTCCTTCAGGTGACTGAGGTACATTGCACAGATGCATGTCCAAGTGACAGTCGACTGTGTTTTGTTAATCAGTCGCCTGTCGATCCTCAGCCCAATTCTATTTCACTGTTTGATCTTGCCAGTCGACTATTGTTGGATTTATAGTCGACTGTCCAATGGCACACTCGACTGTCAATGCTTCAACAGTCGTCTGTCTTTGAGCCTCTTTGATGAATCAACTATCTAGAAAATGTCAGGGTTTTGACAGTCGTCTGTAGAAGGAATTACAGTCGCATGTTTGGTTTTACAGTCGACTGTCTTCTCTTCATCAGTCGCATGTCCTGTATTCCCAGACTTTTCTCAGATTCCCTCAACTTACCCAACTTACGGCCAGTCGCCTGTAGTAGGATTTACAGTCGCCTATTGGTTTAACAGTCGACTGTCTACGCCTCTTTAGTCGACTGTTCCGTGGTAAGTTACTGTTGTAAATTCTCACCTACCCTCTGTCACTGTGCATCAGTCGACTGTGATTTCTTCAACAGTCGACTGTCGTGGACGCAGATTCTATCCGTTGAGTTTTTCCTCACGGATTTTAAAGGGGTTTTGGTGATTCAATTTGAAGGGTTTGAGAAACCTATAAAAGAAGCATCTACTGTTCCATTAAGAGGATAGACTCTTTGATCATCTCTTGCCCAAACATTCAAGCTTTCATTTGTTAAAGATCAAAGCTCTCAAAATCCAAAAGCCCTAGAATCTCTATCTTTCATCTCTTGCTCTCCAACCTAGAACCAAAGAGAAATCTTCTAGGCATTTGGTGCAATCAAGAGAAAAGGCTTTCCTCTTTTGTAAGAGAGTCTTTCAACACACAACACACTTCTCCTTCAAGTTCTACTTCAAGGCATAGGTGATTGTAAGTGTTGCTTAATTTCATATTTCATAACTTCTGTTATTTGATTTACTCTCGGTTGTGAGAGTGGTTTGCTTGCTCACTGATGTGTCCATATATTACATCATTTTCATATCATATTTCCATAGCATTGCATGTCATCCCTGCGTCCAAATCCCACTTTTTACTGCGATTTTGGTATTTCTGACGATATTTCGAGTTTCGTAGTATATTTTGAGTTTTCAGGGATTTTGGAGCGATTTGGACCCACACCTGGGTTTGGACACATCCCACATGCTCATGAGCTTGTTGGCGGGGCTCTGGAGGAGTTCATCGCGTTCTCGAAGCTGTTGGAGGAGAGAAGGAGGAGAAGAAGGAGAAAGAGAGCAGACAGAGAGAGCGAGAGAGAGAGAGAGAGAGCAGCTGCAGCAAGGCATTTTCCCAGAAAATGCTCGGCCCTAGCAGCTTCTGCTCGGGCCGAGCCATGACACGTTGAAGAAGCAGCAGATACGGCCGACGCATGCCGAGCAGCTCATCTGCTCGGCCAAACAGCACGCCCCGAGTAGCCCCCGAGTACAGCCCGAGCAGCCGACCGAGTCATCCATCTTGAGCCCGAGCAGCATGCGACCCAGGCCGAAGCACTGCCCGAGCAGATCCGACTCGGGCCGAGTCACATACTCGGCCGGCACTCCCTGGAGCATTTTTGGAAGTGTTGTTGAACGCGCGTTGTGCGGGATTTTTGCGTAGCTGAAGCGCGCGACTGCGGGCTCAGCGGAAAGGGGCTAATTTCTGAGTTTTGTTTTCGAATTTTTACAGAGCTCTGAAGCGAATTTTTGTTGGAATATTTTTGGATTAATTTTGTAGCAAACTCTGGATCGTTAATTGAAGATTATTGATTTCTGCTTTCTCTGGATTTGTTCTTCGTTCATTCTCACTGTAAGTAATTTATAGCCCTAATTTCTTTTGTTGCAAGAAATGTTTTCCTACGCGAATTCGATATTTTTGTGCGTTCTGATCACCATGAGCGAGTAGATCCTCTCTAGTGCCGATGGGTGAACCCTAGGATTTTCAGGGAAAATGTAGATCTGGATCCGTACATCGAATTGGGGATCTAGGGTTGTATTTCGGTAGATCATACCGAATCCGTAGATAACCCGTACTGAGATCATGCCCACGGTCTGTGGAATTGATGTTCTTAAGGGGTATCTAGGGATTCGAATAGGGAAATTGGTGGATCCAATCAAGGCACGTGACCATGCCTGGCTCGTGCCTTGAGGGGATCCATCGATGAACTATATCTCTACGTTGATGGCTACCGTCATTGCATCGACGAGAGCCACCGAAATACCCCGCAATTCTAACCCACGAGAGTGTTACGAATTGGGGGATTAATTCCCTAGCTCTAATGCAATGTGAGGAACCTATCCAACATCAACCCCAATGATCCTAGCGACGATCCCTAAAGCCCTAGTTCCTTTTATTATATTACACAACAACAATCATCAACTCAAACCTTTCCTTCCGATCGCTACGACACTTCTAGATTTAGAAATAGACTGAGATTACCACGGACACTGTCACCGTCCCTGTGGGATTCGACTATCTTATATACTATAACTCGACACCGTCTGCTTGCGGATTGAACCCGTAGTCGTAGCCTAGGAGCCATATCACGCCTGGCGACCGTGACACCGCCAGGTGGATCTTAGGTGTAGATTGCGGGCGCATCAAGTTTTTGGCACCGTTGCTGGGGACGTGAATAGTGTTTTTGTCTCAGTTTGTTTTTATATTGTGAATTTTGCTAGCATTCTTACCACCTCTTACCTACCCATCATTTTTATTCTCTTTGATTATTTCGGTGCTACTTACGGTATTTTTCTGAGCTTTGTTTGTGCATGAACACCCATTTCAAGGGGTCTACCAGAGAATTATTGTTCGATCCTGAGATCGAAAATACAGCTAGAGCCTTGAGAGCTTCTAGCAGAAGTTCATCTCCATCTGCTCAGATGGGAGAGAATCCTCCTCCTCCTCCACGCACCGGGTCCATCAGGGACCATATGAAGCCGACCTTTGGGAATAATTCCTCGGTTCTTAGACCGCAGCTGACGGCGGCAACCTTTGAGCTTAAGACGGGGTTAATCAATCTTATGTAGCAGGATCCCTTCCATGGGCATCCCCATGAGAACCCCAACCATCACATTGACTCCTTCTTGGCCAAGTGTGATACATTCAAGGCGAAGGACGTCAGTGATGATGTAGTGAAGCTGCGGCTGTTCCCGTTCACCTTGAGGGACAAGGCCTCCTACTGGCTCCAAGCTCACCCTCCCAACCACTTCACTACCTGGGAGAAGCTCGCGCTCACATTCGTGGATAAGTTTTATCCACCATCGAAGACGATCCGGATCCGAGGGGCCATATCCAATTTCAAGCAGCTCCCCAGGAGTCACTTTACGAGGCTTGGGAGAGGTTTAAAGACCTCCAACATCAGTGCCCCCACCATGGGATTGAGCCTTGGGATTTAGTGCAGAGCTTCTACAACAGGCTCCAACCTAGCACTAAAATGATCATTGATGCTGCAGCGCAGGGCGCCTTATTGGATAAGTCTCCTGAGGAGGCTATTTATCTTCTGGAGCATATGGCTGCCAACACCCAGCAGTGGAGTGATGAGAGGACCGTGATCACCCGGACCCCTGAGGTCAAGGCGACTACTCACCTGGACTCCCATATAGAGAACCTGTGCAAGCAGGTGGCCCATATTGAGCAGCGCCTGGACTCCCTTCCAGCAGCACCCAGCACCTCCTACCATCCTGCTGAGGAGTACGTAGATCCAGGGTATATCCCTACTTAGGGTCATTATGAGGGTGCTGAGACATCCGAATCTGTTCAGTACGTCCAAGGAGAAGGACGGAACCAATGGCAGCACCCGGCTGCCAGGAATCACCCTGGTTTCTCATATGGAAATCCAAACGAAGGGCTACAACCTTCGCAGTTTCAGAGACCTCCTCCTCCTCCTCCTCAGTAGCAACAGTAGCAGAACCAGTAGTAGGGCGGATTTAGGCCAGCTGGGCCCTATAGGCCGCCGAGATACCAGTACAACCGGCCACCTCAGCAAAATTTTGCACCGTCTCCTCCAAAAGTCCAATCTCGAATCTACATTGGAGACCTTTATGAGCGGCCAGGTTCGGTTCAATCAAGATACATCGAACCAGTTCAAGTGCATCAATTCTTCGCTCGATGAACTAAGGGGACAGATGTCGCAATTGCTAAAGAACCAGGGGAGATTACCCTCCCTGCCGGAGACCAACCCCAGAGCTCAAGCAAACACCGTGGTTTTAGGGACCACACTAGGAGGACGGGCCACTGACCCCGTTATGGTTCCGATGTTAAACAAGGAGAAGGCTCCCACTGAAGAAGATGCTGATGACATTACCAGAGTTGAGGCCACTGAAGGGCCTATATCCATTGAAGAGAAGACGGATACACCTCCCGTCATGCCTGCTACTACTCCTCCACCCGCTGATGCATCTAAGGGCAAAGCTTCTAGGCCTCCTCATCCGTATCCTCAGAGGCTCGCCCAAGCCAAGTTAGAGAAAAAGTACTCCAAGTTTATGGAGTTACTGAAGGGGATTCAGCTAAATATCCCATTCATTGATGCCATCATCGAGATCCCGGCTTATGCTAAATTTCTAAAGGATCTCATCACGGGGAAGCGAAGGCCGGAAGAAATCAAGTTGTTGGAGGATTCCACCTCCATTATCAAGAACCATCTCCCTCGGAAGCTGCCAGATCCGAGGAGCTTCACCGTGCCTTGCTCTATCGGAGGAATGCCAATCAGCAGAGCGTTAATTGATCTGGGGGCTAGCATCAGCCTGATGCCCCTTTCTATCTTCAGAAGACTCCAGACAGGAAGCGAGCTGGAACCTACTAGCATGTCAATCCAGCTCGCAGATCACTCTATCACCTACCCGGTAGGGATAGCGAGGGACTTCATCCTTCAGATACCTCCCGGATTATGCGTCCCAGTTGATTTTGTCATCATGGACATGCCAGAGGGAGGAAGTTCTCAGCTAATACTCGGTCGCCCCTTCACAGCGACGGCCGAGGTGCTTATAGACGTCCGAGAAGGAACCCTCTCCCTCAATATGGGAAATATTGAAGCTGAGTTCTGGCTGCAAAAGCCGATGAAGGAGCGTGCCCACGTGGAAGGGGCTAGTTATCTGGAGTTTCTAGAGGAGGAAGTGATTGAAAACTTTTCTGCTGAAGGGGTAATGAAGGACCTGGTCAAAGCAAGCATCGACGACGACGGCGACCCAACGTACAACAAAGTGATCGCCGCGTACATCCAAGTATTGGATGAGGAGTTTCAACGCAGTCAGACAAATCACCTAGCATCAGAGGTCACATCTTTCATGGAGGAGTTGGAGTAAGCGAAAGTCAAACGCCGCCGAATTGCACCACCCCGGAGGATGACACGCGGCCACCGCGCGCGCCAAACGAGAATTGATATATCATGGGGAGTCGCGCTCATGACTGAAAACGAGCGCTTATTGGGAGGCAACCGGATCGGTCCATATTTTACACCTTTTTTGCATGTTTTCACGCCATTTCGATTGCTCATATTGCGATTTCCACGAGTATTCGACGATATTGCGTTACTTTTCACTATTTCTTGTTTTTGTCGGATTTCAGGAAATATAGAGCAATCGGGATCAAAAATGAGCTTAAAGGACTTGCACATGTACCGGAGCATTGCCCATGGCTCTATCGAGGAGGTAACGGCGCTGGAAGATGAGTGGAAGAAGAAGAAAATCGATAGAATCGATGAAGAGTCGAGGAGAAGAAGAGTTGACTCCAGAAACAGGCCACTCGGCCGAGTAACACAGCCCACTCGGCTGAGTAACACAGCCCACTCGACCGAGTGAAGAAGCGTATTCGGCCTAGTACAACTGATACGAAGAGATATTATGCCACAACGCACTCGGCCGAGTGGTTACACCCACTCGGCCGAGTAGAGATCACCACTCGTCTGAGTGAGTCAGGACTTCTGAAAGAAATCAAAGACGACTCTCTAGAATTTTGGAGAGAACATTAGAAGACCTACTCGGTCGAGTAGAGAAGTCCACTCGCCCGAGTGAAGAATCCCACTCGGCCGAGTGAAGCCGATGACACGAGCGCCCAGATTTTCAGACAGCCTTCTACTCTTTTGAAATATGCTATCATTCCAGAGTTCAAAGTATTTTTCTCATATTTTTTTTATGAATAATAGACTTCATTACGGTTCCAATGCTGCCAAGAATGCATCAATCGGATGTCGGATGAAATCTGGGGAATTTCTGCAAGTCGATGCTGCAGTGCTGGAATTCGCATGTCAGTGTCACTCGGTCGAGTGACATTTCCACTCGGTCGAGTGACATTTCCACTCGGCCGAGTGAGATTCCCACTCGGCCGAGTGACCAGTTTTTGCCAGTTTTTGACAGAGTGTTGTTTCCTGGAGTTTCTGTAGGAATTCCCACTCGGCCGAGTGAGCTTTTCACTTGGCCGAGTCGCGACTGGCGCAGAATTTAAGTTACACGCAGATTCAGTTTTGGGCGCGGGTTTCAGAGGGTTTTTGGGCAGTTTTGTTAGGGTTTTTTGGGGGCTATTTAAAAGGGTTGTAGCCGTCATTAGAGGGAGTTCCATGATGTTTTCTTAGTGATTATTTTAGAGGTTAGGCCATGCCCTAGGCCCCCTCTTGGATCTAAAAGCTTGTATTTGGATTGAAAATCTTCATCAAAGCTAAGTATTTTGTTCTTGTTATTTGAATCTTTGTTTTTCTATCTTTTTGTATGCAAGCAATGATTTTTATTGATTCTCATATCGTTATTGCTATGCTTCAGTAGATTTGTTGTTCTAGGGCATGGGGATGAACCCTATGGATTTAATTTCAGATTTGTGATGAATGAATTTCTAAATTGCTAGAATTGCTAGGAGGTTAGGTTGTGATCGATTTATTACGGATAGCTAGGGATTTCCATCGATTGGGGTTTGAAAGAGATTTGATTCTAATCGATGGGAAGGCCTAGATATTCGATTTAGGTTTATAATGGAGATTCTCTAGACTTGGTTTGCAAGAGATTGGACCAAAGCTAGGATTTTTATTATAAATCTATACCCATATTCGTTTGCAAGAGATTGGACGAATACGAACTATCACAACCTAGATCGTAACTTGAGTTTGCACGAGAGTGGGCTCGAGAGGCGATTAAACGATGATGTCGATCCTAATGCTAGTGGCTTAAGCTAGGGTTTGGAAGAGATTGGGCCCTATCCTAGGTTACTATAGACTGGCAATAGCACGAGAGCGTGAGCTTGGTTCTCTATTCAGTTACGACTAGTTCACCTCAACACAAGCCTAGTAATATTGAGATTCACTATTTACAATGATTTATGACGATCCGTAGTGGGGATTCCCTAGCTCTAGACTCTTTTATTGTATTAAATTTGAATCGATACTTTATCCGACTTCTTTATCACCGACGCCGACATCCACCACCATTTCCATTATATCATTCCATAACCATCTCCAGCAATAAAACATTCGTAGTCAAACCAACCTAGGATAGATTGGAGCCAACACCACCTTCTCTTGTTCGATACCCGCTCGCCACTTCACCGTGCACTTCCGGTAAAACTACAATCGTTCTCCGGGTGTATATCCGGGGCCGATCAAGTTTTTGGCGCCGTTGCCGGGGTGGTGATTCCCATTGGGTGCCAATTTATCACAATTAGGTTGATTAGACTACAAAAAAAAATTAAACAAAAAGAATTTTTCACCACGCCACCATTATTATCATTTCTATATTCTTTTGTGCCACTGATATATTTCTCCAGGTATTTATCTTTATTGATCAGGTGCTATGGATTATACTACGTGGACCACAGATTATGATCAGAGTGCTCAGATGGGAGAATACTATTATGATCAGAGTGCTCAGATGGGAGAATACTTTTTTGAGGAAACACACTGGCTCGAGCTTGATGAGAAACAAAGGATTTTTTTTTGATGAGATGCATGCACACCAAGTTGAAATACAAGCCAGGCTTGATAAGGGCGCCCTTCAATTGGAATGCGTGAAGAGGGAACTTGAAATGAATGCGCTCATGCTTAAGGTTGCAGGGATTTCCAAAGATATCAGTTCTGCTTCTTCATTTTATAGGCAAGAAGCATCACCGGTCATATTACCAGAGCCAGAATGTGCCGTCATCGATCCCACATCCTATGATATAACTATTGCATATAAAGAATGGCTGGACGAAGAGGCCACGGAGGAAGAAGAAACTGAGTCATATGCGCAGCCAGAGGGGGATGCATTTCAGAGATTATTGGATGGCCTCTTGGAGTCAGTAAGATTCGTCGGTTCAGATAGCATTACAGCAGGTGATGCATTTGAGCTACGATTTGCAGATTTTGTTATGAACCGTATTTCAGCTATATGAACAATTGAGGAGGACATCCATGTCAGTCTTGAGGGGGATAGACTATATTTTCAGATTGCCTGCGGGCATTCCCCTCCACATGATACATCCCCATAAGTTGACACACCTGAGCAGCCAGCATTACCATTCCAGAGAGAGCCTACAATTATAGTTGATGAGAAGGCAAAGGAGCACACTGTCAAGCCAGAGCATATTGACGAGGAGGCCTCACATGCAGAGCCAGAGCATGCTTTTGAGGAAGCCTTACACACAAAGCTAGAGCTTATCACCGAGGAGGTCGTGCATCGGGACAAGGACACAACCATTCATGAGGATCCCGAGCACTACCCTCCTCCATTAGAGCTTCCACAGCCACCTCATCATTCCACTGACGCAGAGGACTATCCCACAGGGCTTTTGGCCCCCCTTCTGGGATATCTCTTTACTCCTTCGCCCTTTTTCTTTGATTCCCCTCCCGTGTAT
>JAULAV010002107.1:0-25000 GCA_030789695.1 Scilla litardierei | reverse complement strand
CTATCACCCTCTTCACCCCCTAGTGATGACCCCACCGTGCAGATCCCCACCCACGGCATCACTTTCTGCGATAGAGTGCACAGATCGTGCTATGCTAGGCTACACCAGCGCCGTCTTATCCCCACAGTTTTCGTTCACATGCCGACACTTACGTCCCTGTGCATTCTCCAGGGCGACTACCACCTTTACCAGGCGATCGGTTTCGACCGATTCCTAGCAGTGCACGCCCCCACATACACCCGACTAGCCCTTGAGGGTCTTAGCTCCCTCACTTTCACCGACGCAGGTGACGGCATTACTTTCGGCTCCTGGATCACGAGTACACTGTCACTTTCGCTATGATTCGGGACTACTTGCACTTCCCCGCCGTCCCTGACCATAGGGCAGCTTTTTCCCCTACCCACGACCTAGACGACTTTCACGCTCGCACCTTTTGGCAGCGTATTTTTGGACTGCCCGAGTACCGCCCCAGCCGGGCGAAGGCATCGTGCATTGTGCACCCGTGCCTTCGCTACGCTCAGAGGCACCTAGCGTGCACACTATTTTGCAGACCTGAGGTCAGGACTATGTCCCTCCCGGAGCTTACACACCTTTGGGATATGACCCGACCTCGTAGACTCCACCCGGATGGCTCCGCGAGACCATTCATGCTTTCTGACGCTACTTCCTGGCTATGTCAGAGACTCTACCAGACAGCCACCTCTTACCACGCCACAGATATTTGCTGCGGTGGTTTCTTTACCATCTTCGCTAGGTATCCCACTCCCCGATGACTTGCACCGCCCTCCTGGCCCGACACGCCTTACCACTGGCGTGCTCGAGCACATGCAGATTCTCTGCCCTTACGGTGCTCGTCACTGGCTCTACCTTGTAGGCACAGGCCACGACACCTATATGATCCTTCCTGCCCCTCACCTGACGCACATTCCTGCAGTCCAGCTAGCCTGGATTATTCCTCAGGTTTTCCCACTCCCTCAGATTCACGACCTTGAGCCCCCTGGGGCGCCGGTCGAGGCAGCCGCCGATGACCCCGGCCCCCACTCCTCAGATTTTGAGCTCCTCGATATAGCCACCCTGGTTGTCGGTCTCCCTATCCCTCCCGCTCACACAACTTCAGGAGTCGCCTCCACCACCTCTGTTTCCTCAGTTTCCACGGTCATCGAGTCGTCGAGGACTGTCCTCACTTCCTGCCCCGACACTCATATCACTTCAGCTGATGTCTCTGTGCCTGAGGGCACAGATCTACCTTTTTCTGACGACGTTGTAGATTTGGATGCTCCCTCACTTGACCCTGTCCCCACCCTCCCCCCTCTCTCGGAGCTTATGGCTTCTGCCCCACTGCTTGGCACCACCTCCTCCTCACCGTCGGTCGTTTTCACGGAGTCTATCGCGACGACTGTCCACACTTCTGTGTCGACGACATCTCCAGATTTTCTCACTAGCTCACCCTCGCCCACATTCCACGCTCGGCCCGGTGCCTCGGTTGCATCGGGCTGATTATCACGAGTAGTGACCTACCGACATGCCACCCGCACCCACCCCGAGCCTCGATCCTCAGACTCTCGCTTGATCGCCCTCGAGGAGTTGACCTCCCACCTACAGCATGATTTCGACGACTTTCACCGAGTGTCTAAGACACACAGATCTAGGATAGAGTCGGATATAGCCTCCATTATCGACTTGTTGAGACACCGTGGCACGCCTACGATGATACTTGCACACCCTCCCCCGCCTAGGCCGTCTGCTGTGGCTGACTCTGCACAGCTCAGTTCCTCACTTCAGTAGGCTTCTACAGAGCCTGCTTCTTCCACCCTAGAGCCGTCAGCCACAGTCGATCCTCTCACAGCCATGGTCCAATACACTTCCAATCCTTCTTCCTCCACCATAGACCCCACCTGCAGCCCTCCCCACGTGTCCCTGCCACCAGACTCGCCACCCACCGCCCCGGGTCCGCAGTAGAGGGACCCATCACCACCCCCAGAGGAATGGTCTGAATGATGATCTGAATGATGATATCTCTCTAGGCTTTATTAGTTTTTAGTGATGCTTATCCCTTTGGCATGCTATTGGGATTAATTTCAGCTTTATTGTCTATATGCATGTATTTCTTTTGATGATCTGCCTGATTTAGTACCTGATATGAATTGAAATCAATTGCATGAATTAGTATCTAGTATGACTTATGTTGGGAAACGCACCTAGGTTCACGCATCACTGAACACATGGAGCACCTGTTTTTATCATCTTATTCACTTCTGTTTGCATGCATGTTGACATTGTGATTATTACTGCAAGCTATTTTCAGTGTTCATTTAGAGAAGTGAAATACCCATGCTATATATGAGTTTAGTTAGAGTTTTATTTTATCGAACTGATGTGCACCCTCTTATGAGTGAACCGAGTGTCTCATTATCTTCCTTCTCCACATATCTACTTTTTCTCTACATATCAGTAGGTGACACCCCTATAGCTACTTTATCGCATCTCACTTCCCATGTATAAAATAAAAAGTATAGCTTCTTATTCTATAAAAAAAAGAAAAAAAAGAAAAAAAAGGTGTTATTTCATTAAGAAGCTATATCTCTTTCTGGGAAGAAAAATTAAATTCCATATCATTTTCATTGATGCGACGCCTCAAGCTAAGCTTGGGGGTAAACCGACTGATTATATGAGTTAGCTTGACATTAGAGTGGAGATGGTGCACGTCGGGGATATTTAATAAAACCCAAACTTTACGAATTACTTTAGTTTTGGGGATTTTTCACGTATCAATTTAAATATCTGAATGGCATTATCTTTCTATTCTCTATTGCATGTTGCGTGAATCTTTTGTGCTCCTTGGGTATCTTTGATTGAAAGGGCGTTGTCAACTATTTTATACTAGACTCTAGGGATTGCATGAGATTGATAGGATTTGACGGTGTTATTTCAGTAGATCCCTATTCTTTGCCTGCATTACATGACATATGATATATAAAGCTTGAAATTATCAATAGAATGCATGTTTAGCACTTAGAGCATCGTGATAGACTTTTTAGGCCTGAGATCTGACCGATCATCCTTAGCACTTCTCTCTTATTTCTCTCTTTTTGTTTTTCACTTCTTTTTGTTTTCGTTTTCTTATTTTCATTTTGTTTTCCTCTCGGCGTACCGATTATTCGTCTTCCTCGAGGACGAGTAAGAGGTAAGCTTGGGGGATTTTGATGTGTCCATATTTTACATCATTTTCATATCATATTTCCATCGCATTGCATATCATCCCCACGTCCAAATCCCACTTTTTACTGTGATTTTGGTATTTCTGATGATATTTCGAGTTTCGTAGTATATTTTGAGTTTTCAGTGATTTTGTAGCGATTTGGACCCACGCCTGGGTTTGGACACATCCCACATGCTCATGAGCTTGTTGGCAGGGCTCTGGAGGAGTTCGCCGCGTTCTCGAAGCTGTTGGAGGAGAGAAGGAGGAGAAGAAGGAGGAGAAGAAGGAGAAAGAGAGCAGAGAGAGAGAGAGCAGCAGCAGCAAATTTTCCCAGAAAATGCTCGGCCCGAGCAGCTTCTGCTCGGGTCGAGCCATGACACGTTGAAGAAGCTGCAGATACGGCCGACGCGGGTCGAGCAGCTCATCTGCTCGGCTAGACAGCACGCCCCGAGTAGCCCCCGAGTACACCCCGACCAGCCGACTGAGTCATCCATCCTGAGCCCGAGCAGCATGCGACCCGGGCCGAAGCACAGCCCGAGCAGATCCGACTCGGGCTGAGTCACATACTCGGCCGGCACTCCCTGGGGCATTTTTGGAAGTTTTTTTGAACGCACGTTGTGCATGATTTTTGCCTAGCTGAACCTCGCGACTGCGGGCTCAGTGGAAAGGGGGCTAATTTCTGAGTTTTGTTTTCGAATTTTTACAGAGCTCTGAAGCGAATTTTTGTAGGAATATTTTTGGATTAATTTTGTAGCAAACTCTGGATCGTTAATTGAATATTATTGATTTCTGCTTTCGCTGGATTTGTTCTTCGTTCATTCTCACTGTAAGTAATTTTTAGCCCTAATTTCTTTTGTTGCAAGAAATGTTTTCCTACGCGAATTCGATATTTTTGTGCGTTTCGATCACCATGAGTGAGTAGATCCTCTCTAGGGCCGATGGGTGAACCCTAGGATTTTAGGGGAAAATGTAGATCTGGATCCGTACATCGAATTGGGGATCTAGGGTTGTATTTCTGTAGATCATACCGAATCCGTAGATAACCCGTACTGAGATCATGCCCACGGTCTGTGGAATTGATGTTCTTAGGGGTACCTAGGGATTCGAATAGGGAAATCGGTGGATCCAATCAAGGCACGTGACCATGCCCGGCTCGCGCCTTGAGGGAATCCATCGACGAACTATATCGCTATGTTGATGGCTACCGTCATTGCATCAACGAGAGCCACCGAAATACCCCGCAATTCTAACCCACTAGAGTGGTACGAATTTGGGGATTAATTCCCTAGCCCTAATGGAATGTGAGGAACCTATCCAACATCAACCCCAACGATCCTAGCGGCGATCCCTAAAGCCCTAGTTCCTTTTATTATATTACACAATAACAATCATCAACCCAAACCTTTCCTTCTGATCGCTACAACACTTCTAGATTTAGAAATAGACTGAGATTACCACGGACACTATCACCGTCCCTGTAGGATTCGACTATCTTATATACTATAACTCGATACCGTCCGCTTGCGGATTGAACCCGTAGTCGTAGCCTAGGAGCCATATCACGCCTGGCGACCGTGACACCGCCAGGTGGATCCTAGGTGTAGATTGCGGGCGCGTCACTCCCAAGTTGTGGGAGTCAATGTCATTCGAGTGTATTTCGATTTCACTTGTAGGGTTGCTACAAGTGGGGTTTTAAGGAAACCTCAAGTTAGGGTTCTAACTTGAGTATCTGGTTGTTTACCGGGTGGAAGGGACATAGGATTACCAGGAACAAGTCAGGAAGTGACTTGGGTAATCCGAACCTTGAAACATCCTTGTATTTGCATTTGTTTCATTTTGGGTTTTCACTTTTTCCGCATTATTTGTTGGTTAGGAATTTAATTTGGTGTAACTATCTTTTTAAATTACATAAACACTATTCAACCCCCCTTCTAGTGTTTTTCTCATAGCCAGGGACCTTACAGAGTGGTTTTTATATATACATTATGCGCTTATCACATACATATTTTGCCTCATTTTATACCCTGCCTGATTCTATTTTATCCACTTTTGTTTCCTTTTAACTTTCCAATTCCAATTTGTGCATTTCAAGAAAGATGAAGCAAATTCAGAAAATTGGAGCACTAAAAAGGCGGAAAAGTGCTTAAGGGAGTCAATGAATGAGACGAGGAAGCAAGGAGAAGCGACGGAGGCCAAAACAAGCTGATTTGGAGTTTCCAGGAACGACACGGCCGTGTGGGGTCAATCCAAACGGCCGTGTGGAATAGAGCTCGAATTGTAAATGACACGACTGCGTCGTAATGATCCATATGACCGCGTCCCATAGAAGCTTGTGAGGAGAATTAAGCTTTCATTCACACTGCCGTGTCGTTTCCAACGACGCGGCCGCGTCAATCCTCATTTTTAAGCCAATCTACGCGGCCTGCGTAAGACAAATCGAAATGGCCCGCGTAATTCTCTATATTTTCGAGCCCAATTCCGACTTCTGCAAGGTTTTCACAACTGCATTAATTCAAACCAAGTGGCCACATCGCTGTAATTGCTGGGAGTCCAACCCGAACGAAACGGCTGCACTGTTTCTCCAGGCGACCGCATCGAATCTTCAAATTCAAAGCAACTGGAGCCCCATCACGAGCACCAAGATGATGCGACTGCGTCGATTTCGACACGACCGCGTTGGGTCGAGTTTCTGCCCGACTTTCTAGTGTTTAGGACCCCCTATTGAAAGAGAGCCGTGCCATTGAAGAGAGGGGAGGCGGCTGGGAACGCGATTTTGCACAGTTTTTCCCCATTTTCTTGTTTTCTAGGAGTAGGATTAAAGTTAGATTAGTTTAGATTGCTTTTCTCATGGATTGTAACCACGAATTGACAACTCGTGTGAGCATTCAATGAGATAGGTTTTTATTGCTTTCTTTATTGCGTTTTTATTGTTATTTTGATTGGTATTCTTATTCCTCTCGTGTATCTCTGTGACTCTATGAATGTTATAGATTAACACATCGATTCACATAGCTAACAAATAACCTACGACAAAACTGGTACTCGATTACACATCCTCCCTGCGGACGACCCGTAAAGCGCTACGACGACACTGTGCGCTTGTGGTTATAAATTGTAAAGCTCTATCAAGTTTTTGATGTTGTTACCGATGAGGTTGGATTGATTGATATTAGTTTTGTCGATTGGTTAAGTTTAGACTACATTCCATATAAAAATTTATAAATATAATAAACGGATTCTTTCCCCACCACCATTATTAATTTGTGCTATCTCTTGTACCACTGACGCGCTTGTCGTAGCCATAATTTTTATTGTCCGATGGATTATTTGAACTATGTGGATGTCCGATGGATCGTACCACGAGAATTTTGATGCTTACACGCCATACAGTGCTCAGATGGGGGGATATGAAAATTTTCTGCAGGTTACCACAGTTTGCGAAGCTTGTAGGATGTAAAGAGATACAGCCATCCATTGCCAATTCAGTGCCCAACCTTACATGCCACACTCATATACCCACAACCTATACCAAGAACCTTCCCATCCTTACCCCCAAATTTACACACACCCTCCACCAAAATCGTGCCTTGAAAGATTCCTGGAAAACTCCCTTGCAACCAAATAGACTCCACCACCACCACTACCATTTCCACCCCCGAAGTCTAACCTTGAGTTATTATTAGAAGGTCATATTTTAAACCAAGGCCATACGACTCCATTACTTTCATTTCCTCCACCACCATCGAAGTCTGAACTTGAGTTGTTAGTGGAGAATTCCTTAGCAACCCAACACCAGATGACCACACCCTACTTCCACCACCCAAATCCCATCTTGATTTGTTAGGGGAGAGTTCCTTTGAAAACCAAGGCCCAACGATTCCATCGCCCTCATCTTCATTTCAAAAGTCTATCCTTGAGTTATTGATGGAGGATTCCACGGTAATCCAAGGCCAGATGGATTCGCCATTTCCATTTCTTCCCACAACTTCTACTTTTGGGGGTGAAGCAGTCGTGCCTCACACATCGTCAATAGCATGCACCACGAAATGCCACTTGTATGGTTTACAATTTCAAATTTCTGATATGAGTCCCTTTCCCCATGCAGGTACCAATTTTTAGACACACGCCACAAAGGCTCACATCCATCACCTTACTCCAGATTACACACCACGGATGGATTATGAGCCGAGCACGGACCCATGGATGCAAACAATCTCTCCCCCAGAGATTGTTATCGAGCAAGGGCCATGTGAGAGCACCGAGGAGGCCACAGAGAATACTCATGTTGACAAGGAGGGAAAGCATGAAGCCATGTACACCATGACTCATCTCATTGAGCCTGATGCTCTCTTATCTCTACCACTTCCTCCACATCCCATCCTCACTCAACCAGAGGCATCGAATTCACCATAGCATGACGCCATCCAAGGAGACTCTTTAGACCCTACATGCTCTTTTTCTGAATCTCATATTACATTTCATGTATATTTAGATTCAGATACTACTTACATGACATACCCTCCATAGGATCTAGATTCACATTATACGGAGGTATGTTGGACCATGTTAGCACCTGACAAACACATCAATGAACATAGTCAAGAGATCATCGCATCATCACCAAGGCATAGCACCACATTCTCCGGGAGTCATCGTTGACTTTTTCCATGCTTTATATTTCACTTTGACGATACTCTTTAGGATACATTTATTGCGGGGAAGAATTTATCACCACGGACTGATGCTCCTTTTCTTTCGCATGATTTAGGTGGACGTCCTCGAAAGAAGCTAGGGGGAGCATTGCTGGAGTTCGTTGGTATTCGTGGCACCAGGACGTCAGCAGAGCCATGGAAAGAGCAGGAAGAGTAGCTATCTGCTCCATTGGAAATCTTGGATCCACCATTTGATCAGGTGAACCCAAATCCAGTAGTGTAGATAAATTATATATACTTTCTAGGTAGGTTAAATAAACTCTCCTTCCCTCGATAGCGAGGAGAGCGTATTAAGATTTTCTGCTTTTACTTAGTTTATTAATAAATGAATAACCCCTCACATCTCTTGCGGTGCACACACATTTTAGCCCAAAGCCCAATATGAGCTTCATTGCCCGTTCTTCGTCATTATCTCAAATATTATGACTCTCATACCCATACCCACACACACACACACACATGGACCCTCACTTTTATCTACTCATTTTATTGAGGGTATGCATTTATGCTAGCTTAGGGGAGAAACCGTTATTCATGCACCATTCACACCCCCATATTTTACATTCTTTTTAAGCATTAAGGACAATACTTGATTCTAGCTTGGGGGAGGGTGCATTGCATGCTTGGTTTGCATATTTATGTTTAGAATTCCATTGCGCCAAGTTCTATTACGTATATAATTTCAGCGAAATTTTCTCAGATTAACATGTATTCTCAATCAATTCCTTATTTTTCATCACGATATATGCTAGGAAATGCTTCTAATGTTAGATCTCATTGTAATATGCTTGTCATGCTCATGTTCACAATCATTAAAATAAAAGTACTCAAAACAAGCATGAGTTATAGTATATCATGGAAACCCACTTCATGTATGCTTCTTGGTGGTTTTAGTTGAGGATAACGACTAGCGGACCCATAGGATTTGGTTTTACGATATACTATCAAGTACTGAGGAGTGACATTGCTTAACTCTTTCGTGTTCAAAAAAATGGAGAAAGAAAAGAAAAAGAATAAGAAAAAAAGTATATACGAGAAAAAGAATAAAACATGCATCGTTCTCCTAGCAACACTGAGTAACCAGATTCCCACGATAGAACCAGTCGGAGCCTCGTGTCAAAAGGTTTAGCTTGGGGGAGTGCATACGAATAAGATTTTTAGTTGGTTTGAGCTAGTAGGTCCGAGGGGTCCTTTTTGGCCCAATGCCCTAAGGTCGTCTGACCTGGGAATCATCGACCCAATGCTCCTTACACAAATCAAATAAGAATCCAAAAAATAATAATATAGATATATGATGCAAAAACATGGACATGAATGAGTCTGGCAACTTCACGAATCAAGGAACGATAGCGTGCCATGAACGCCACTTCTTTGATGGATTCATGACCCATTATACGACACTAGCTCCTCCTCGACCCATCACAAGACTTCGGTCTCCATTTTTATTGCTTACGCGAGATAGATGAACTGTTTTGGCGATTTGAGCATGAACATGATTTTGTATATTGCATGATGATTTACGTTGGAATTAATCCTTTAAGCTATTTCTTGATAGATTGATAGGAGTTGACATGTTCATTAACCAAAACCTAAAAACTTCTCGCTTCCCTTGCGTATACGCTTGTCGCAATGGAATTCTTGATATAATTTGTTGAATGCATGCGTACCCCGATCTTTTCTTTTCTTTGCCTTCCTCGAGGACGAGGAAGAGTTTAGCTTAGGGGATTTTGATGAGTATTTTTTATATATACATTCTGCGCTCATCACATACACATTTTGCCTCATTTTATACACTGCTTCATTCTATTTTATCCACTTTTGTTTCCTTTTTACTTTTCTGTTCCAATTTGTGCGTTTAAGGAAAGAGGAAGCAAATTCAGAATATTGGAACGCTAAAAGGCAAAAAAGTGCTTAAGGGAGTCAATGAACGAGACAATGAAGCAAGGTGAAGCAACGGAGGCCAAAACAAGCTGATTTGGGAGTATCCAGGAACGACGCTGCCGTGTGGTGTCAATCCAAACGGCTGTATGGAATAGAGCTAGAATTGTAAACGACGCGACCACGTCATAATGATCCACACGACCGCATCCTACAGAACCTTGTGATGAGAATTGAGCTTTCTTTCACATGGCCGTGTCGTTTCAAACGACGCGGCTGCGTCAATCCTCATTTTAAGCCAATCTACATGGCCATGTAAGCCAAATCGAAACGGCATGCGTAATTCTCTGTATTTTTAGCCCAATTCTGACTTCTGCAAGGTTTTCGCAACCGCGTGGATTCAAACCACGCGGCCGCATCGCTATAATTACTGGGAGTCCAACCGAACGAAATGGACGCGCTGTTTCTCCACGCGGCCACGTTGAACCATCAAATGCCAAGCAGCTGGAGCCCCATCATGAGCACCAAGATGACGTGATTGCGTCGATTTCGATGCGATCACATCGGGTCGGGTTTCTGCCTGACTTTTTAGGGTTTTGGACACCCATTTAAAGAGAGCCACACCACTGGAGAGATGGGAGGCGGCTGGAAACATGAATTTGCTTAGTTTTCCCCCATTTTCTTGTTTACTAGGAGTAGGATTAGAGTTAGATTAGTTTAGCTTGCTTTTCTCATGGATTGTAAGCACGAATTTAGAACTCGTATGAGCATTCAATGAGATAAGTATTTATTGCATTTTTATTGTTATTTTGATTGTTACTCTTATTCCTCTCGTGTATCTTTGTGACTCTATGAATTTTATAGATTAATCCATCGATTCACGTAGCTAAAAATAACCTATGACGAAACTAGTACTCGGTTACCCATCCTCCCTGCAGACGACCCGTAAAGCACTACGACGACATCGTGCACTTGCGGTTATAAATTGTAAAGCTTTATCAATAGGTATGACATTCAAATATCCTCAAATACGAGTAGTCACCAGTCTTCCCTATCCATACCTCCTCAGGAATTTTGAAACTGATCGCCAACGATGGTAGTCTGTTCACGAGATGCATGATAGTATTCACAGCTTCAACCCAATATTCCTTAGGAAGTCCATCAGTAAGACTCAAGCATCATCACTTCTCCATCAGTATATAGTTCAACCTTTTCGCAACACCATTTGACTATGGATCTCTCGACGTAGTGTAGTGCGGTAAAATACCATGAGATCTGCAAAAGTCTCTGCACACCCTCGAGGTGTACTCACCACCGATGTCTGATCGTAATATCTTGACGGCTCTCCATGTCTGCTTTCCAACAAAGGCTCTCCAAGCCTTGAACTTCTCAAAGACTTGATCCTTAGATTTCATCAGATAGATCCACACCATCCTTGAGAAATCATTAATAAAGGACACAAAATACTTTGCTTCTCCAATGGTAGGTACGAAAGGTGGCCCCCATACATCTGAATGTATATAATCAAATGGCGCTTTGCTGCTATGCTCTGTGATCCCAAAGCATATCTTCGTCAGCTTTCATTCTACACACTTCTCGTAGAACTCCAATCTCTCCTCTTTGGCCCGTATCAGCTTCCTTTTCCGAAGCACATCCAATGACTTCTCACTTGGATGTCTAAGGCAAAGATGCCATATTTTTGCTGATTATTCACCATCTGTGCCTTGAGAGATGCTAGCCTCACCATCTACGATGTGCCTCTATAGTGCAAACAAGTTCTGTATCATCTTTCCTTACATCACGATAAGAGAACCCTTGAACACTTTCAATATATCACATTCTATTACCGTCCTGCATCCAAGTCCTGCTAAAGCTCCAATAGAAATCAGACTCCTTTTTCAAGTCTGGATCATGACGCACATCAGTAATTGTCCTGATGACCTCATCATACATATTGATTCGCACCTCTCATACACCCACTGTCTTGCATGCCATATTGTTCCCCATCAGAACGTTGCTATTTTCTTTGGAACTATATGAACTAAATCAACTCCTTTGAGGTGTCATGTGACATGCACATCCGTGCTAAGACCCACACGGCCGTGTCAGCCTCACAGATTCTAAGTTTGAAGCATAAATCAACAATTATTCGACTAGAGTTCAGCCATTAGTTGACTAGTTAGCTCACTAGTCAACTACTTATTGAAATCTAATCAACTAGTCAAGCAATGTTAAGAGAAGCTAGAGCTCTCTATATGAAGTAGTCGACAAATTTACATAACTGTAGTCGACTACAGTTATGTAACTTGTCGACAAATGCATAAGTGCTAGTCGACTAATTTCATAACTCTGGTCGACTAATTTCTAAAGATTAAATATTGGTATCCAAATAAAATTTCCACTTAAAAATATTCCCTTTAAATTTCATATTAGAAGTAGAGTTACCTAACTTGATTCTTAATCAACACAATCTTACACTTGCAAGAAATAAGCACATCGGAAATTAAACTCAATATGCAATTATAAAGATATGGCATAATATACCAGTAGAGCAATGCAAATATAAAGAAATTTATCTTGGTTCACCCAACTCCGTGGGCTAGTCCAGTCCATAGCTGTGCTTGGAGTTCCATTAATCACACTCCCAAGGAGTTGATTACACTTGCCTCATAACATGAGTACTTTTCACATGCCTTACAAACTGAGGACTTTCACTATTCAACACAACAAGTGTGTATTTTACCACACTACTCATTAATTGAGGATTTTCAAATTACCATTCAACACAATGAATGCTTATAACCTCACAATCGAGAATTTTACAAACCTGTCTTTTGTGGAGTTTTTTTACAACTTCCCTATAGCCAAGAATTGAAGCATGAGAGTGTAATTTGTGGGAAAGGAAAAAAAATGTTTTGATCTCAAGTAAATCAAGATTGAAGCTTGAAGAGCTTAAAACTTGAAGTCCTAGAGACAATTGCTTAAAAATCTTGTTAAAACTTTGGCCAAGAAATTTTTTAAGAGGGATTAAAGAAGGCTATAAAACACTTGATTTTTCTCAAAAATTGATCAATAAATTCATGATAACTTCCTCCAACAGCCCACTATTATTGGGGTTTGGAACATGCTTCCATAGGGCTTTTCCCATCGTCTAGACCTAGGCTTAGCATATGTGGAAAGCAGCGGAAAAAGAAAAATCATAAAAGCAAACTTTTTACGAAAACCCCCACGAAAAGAAAAACACTTTGCAGTATCATTACTATCAAGGGAGGCGAACTGACCTCATTAAGATAGATATAATATTAACTGTTATTAAAATAAAAGACATACATTAAGTGTTTGCAATCACAAAAACTATTCCTTAGGACAATGTCCCGAATCGTTGCAACACCTTGTCAAGAAGCGACCACTTGCTCCAGAAAGTTTCACTTTGGCTGGAACTCCTGCCTTAAGCTTTGGATTAGATCTGAATTCCCTTCAAGTTTTGCTAGAACCTAAAAGATGAAACAAATAGGAAAAAGAGGGAAAAAATTTGGTCGCCTTTAGATCTAGGTTTCCCCACTTAATTAGGGAAAAAGAGGGATTAGATCTAGGCTTGGTGTAAGTTTAGGACAAAGAGGTGCACCCTATTTACAGGGTGAGTTAAGCCTTCTGATCTTCAGATTAGTATCATAACCGTATGGTACCAAAAAACTCAAAATTTTTCCCTTTAAGGGCTAAACTTTGAGTAATTCTTTCACCCTTTTAGGTAAGCCCAAGAAGCAAAATAATATATCATTTTAAAGAGATTCACATGGAGATCGCATAAAAACAAACGACGCTCAATTTCGAGGTCATTTGACCCCTCAAATGAGTCCTCAAAGTTTGCCAAAAATCTACCCAAAATAGTGGCCTAAAAGAATCTGTACCGCGGGTAACATAGGATACTACAGGCCCCCCTACGTGGGCGCACCTGGGTTCGGACGTGCGCCTACAACCCTGGTTCGCCTGGGTCAGGCGCGTCCCCAATAAGGCTGGGTGCACCTACCTGGGCCATGACCATGGCCTAGGCGCTCACCTGCACCTGGGCTTGAGCCCAGACACTTGCCCTGAGCCCAAAACAGGCTTTTAGCCCGAGCTAAGTTTGGGTTAATCCCATTTCTGGGCTTGGGCATGCCTAAGCTAGTGCCTGGGCACGCCTGAGCCCACAAAAGGGGCTTTTAGATCGAGCTAAACTTGGGCTAGCCCAAACCCATGCTCAGGCTAAGACAGATGGGTCTGGGACATTCCTGGGTGTTTGGGCATTTTCTATGCTTTTAGAAGGCTCGATATTCATGTCAAATCATATGGGACCAAAATCCTCTTCACAACTAGTATGCGACCATCTTAATTCACATGCATCATATGTGTGTTCTTCTTATTACTTAGACGAGGAGCTCAGCCTGTGTGAGACTCTACAGCCTGACCATACTATTGGTGGGACTTTTAGCTCGTGTTGACGATGACTACGAACAGCAGTTACCGTTCCTGGTTTGGTATCATATTATGTGGTTTGCCCTTGATATAAACATTGTCATGAATACCCTTGGCTATGTCAGTAATGAATTTTGTAGTTTTAATCCCTTCGTCAATACTATGTAACCATGAAGCCTTAGGTATGGTAGACTGTAGACACCTAATATCTTCACGATCGATCAGCATCGTTCGGTCTTACCTTATCTTTGTTGGATCATATCCAACACACCTCGACTAAGAATTTCTGTAAGGACCATTTTGATTCTATAACATTAACTCCACATACGGGAGAGATGAATCCTCTCTTGGCCACTACTCCCCTTGTATGCTTCAAGTGTCACCCAACCAAAGACCTTTCGATAGGCCATGCCTTGAAACTAGGTTAGAGATCTTAGGGACATCATTCACGCATAGGTTCGTACAAGAATTTCAATTCAAAAGATCACTTATGTCCCGCCCAGCTTCCCATTATACTTGGGAGCGAGGATGCGAGCGGGTCCGCATGTGCTTAAAGCAAAGAAGATGTACTTTTTTCTTTCTTCTTTGACTTAAGCACACTAAGCATTAATTAGCAAAGCAGGCCCCTGCACGCGAATTTCTCAGAAGCAACATAAATAGTCATTACATTTTAAACACCAGCATCCAAAGCAAAGTACACAAGCATTTAAGGCCTAGCATGGCCGTACAATCAGCTGAAAATAAACACACCTACAAACAACAAGTTAAATAATAAAACTGAAATAGAAATATCCTGCTCTAGCCTTTCGCATGGAGGATCTCAGCGTCCTCGTAGTTCTGATCAGCAGGGTCCACCTCTAAGATAGGATCCTCAAAAGTAGGGTCCTCGAGGTACTTTGTGTCTGAACCTAACATATATTTCATAAAAACATTGAAATATATGTCAGCGATAAGCTCGACAAGATATTTAAAGTAATGAAATGAATAACAACTTAGAAAAGAACAAAAGAGCGCTAGTACACATTTATGAATAATAAGTGCAGTAAAGTAAAGTACAAGCATGTTTGAATTTTCAGTTCAAAAAGTAAAACAGTTGTATATTGAGTATTCGATTATTTTTTCTCGTGATAAGTCCATGTCTGAGTAGGTAAATGTTCTTGCTACACCCTATCGTCGGGGGTTTATCGTGATGCTTCTTGCCATTCCTACATGGAAGATGGACACGATGCTTGCCTCCATTAGTGTGATATGGAGGTAGCCGTAAGATGTTCAAGCCACATTTACGGACTCTACTACATGAACCAACCCCACCCAAAGTGTCTTTCTAGTCACCGACTAGGTCCCATCCCATCTGTATTTGATGGTTTCATCCCATCTGTATTCGATGGTTCCATATAGATGTTTCGAGTTATAACATACCCTCTTTCCAAATTAGTTCAACTTGATAGCATGCAGGTAGTAAATGTAGTTCAATTTAATAGCAGTCATGTAGTGATTTGTTATAAACGATCAACATTATTATGACATGTCCATTTAAATTAGAAGACAACAGGCAAAATGAAAGCACACTATTTGGCTACTAACGTCGACAAGCACATTAAAATAAGATTTTTGTACTAAGTTTGAACAGTTCAATTTGCAATTCGTTTACCATAAAATACTTGCCTCGGGGTGATGTTGGGTGTCCAAGTGGTCGTAGCGTAAGGCACGTTTTATCTGCATCACGTATATGATATCAAACAAAAGTTTTAACTAATTAATTACCATTATAAACTAACCTATTCATGATAACATATTATTATTACTAACATTAATTTCACTAATTGTTATGTAAGTATACTCACATACTAATCGTGAACGCATATTAATAACTAATATTAACAAAAACTAATGTTAACTTAACTAACAATTTTATACTAATTAAACTCCTTTTATAATAAAACTTAAATAATCAATTAACTTTAAAAAATGGCCTAATGATTCAATAAGTTACTGGTTTATACCCCATACATAGACCCAAAGCCCAATAGGTTAATAGTTCAATTAAACCCAACCCAATAAGCTAAATTAGCTTACCCACACAAAAAACCCAATAGGAAATAATTTCAATACCCAACCCAATATGCTTTAAATACCCATACCCAATAACTTAAAAAAACCCCCAATAAGAATACCTTTCTTCTACTCTTTTCTCCTTCCTCGTCTTTCTTCTTCTTCTTCTCCTTCGTTCTGTTCTTTCCCCTTTTCTCTTTTTTTTCCTATTCTTTTCTTCTTGTTCTTCTGTTCTTTCCCTCTTCTTTCTTCCCTTATGTTCTTTCCCTCTTCTTTCTTTGTTTTTTTCTTGCAGGGGAACGGGAAGCAAAGGGGGCGACAAGGGGCGGCGGCGGCGCGACGAGCGGCGGCGCGGCGTCCCGCGCGCAAGCGGGCGGCGATGCACGCGCAGGCGGGATCCGGGAGGAGAGTGAGGAATGAGAGAGGGAGATGATTAGGGTTGGGTTGATTATAAAATTGATTTCAGATTTTGAATCAAGTTGATCCCCTCTCCTCTGATTTTGGTTTTTTTATAATTTGGATGTAGATTTTGGTTTTGAAATTGGTTTGTATTGGGGAAGGAATTTCTGAAATTGATTTGAATTGGGGCTGAATTGTTGAAATTGATTTGAATTGGGGTTGAATTTTATGTTGGATTTGGTTTGTGGAAATGCAGGGAGATGGAAGTCTACTGTTGTCGTTCTTGTTGATGTTGATGTGGTTGTTTTAAAGACAGTGGAGGGGGAAAACAGCATGTTGATGGAGAGAAGCTGGGTGTGGGGGGAGGAAGTGAATGGGGATGTTGGATCTCACAGATTTCTTTCGGTGGGATTCAATTGGGTTGGGTTAGGGTTAAAGTAATTTAGTTAATTTGTAATTTAATTTTTAGCCAATAGTAGTTAGTTAAGGTTAATAAGCAAATAGTTACCCTACGGTAAAACTAAAAACAGAGACACGCTCGCGTCGACGTATGGACGAAAAATCACTCGGACGAAAATATCCGGACGATCGAAGTAAAAATACAGGCACACAAAACATGACTAAACATACAGGCCGGTACATCCTACCCTCCTTAGAATAATTCCGTCCTCGGAATTCTATACACTGCAGGGAAAAGGTCGGGGTAATGTCCTCACATCTCGTCCTCTCGCTCCCAGGTAGATTCTCCTGGCAAGTCATGACGCCACATCACTCTCACGAGCTCAACGACCTTGCTCCTAAGCGCCTTCTGACGTCGATCAAGAATCTGAACTGGAGGCTGCTCATAGGTAAGGTCTGGTGGCATCGTGATCTCTGAATGATCAACCATATGCGTAGGGTCACTTATATAACGGCACAGCTGGGAGACATGGAAAACATTATGTACTCCCTCCAATGATGGTGGTAGAGCTAGGCGATAAGCTACTTCTCCAACTCGCTCTAACACATCAAAAGGAACAACAAATCTTGGACTGAGCTTGCCTCGTCTCCCAAAACGTATCACTCCTCGGTTTGGGGATATCTTCAGGAAAACATGATCTCCTGGTTGAAACTCCAAGTGATGACGCTTGGCATCAGCCTAATGCTTGTACAAGTCTTGTGCAATGCATAACATGTCTCTGATGTTAAGCACTACATCTACTGTTTCAACAATCATCTCTGGCCCCAATAATTCTCGATCACCAATGTCATCCTAGCTCAGCGGGGATCGACACTTCCTTCCATTGAGTGCTGTGAATGGGCCCATGCCATTGCTGGCTTGGTAGCTATTGTTATAGGAAAACTCTACCATGTGTAGATGATCTTCCCACGAGCCTTTGAAATCCATCATACAAGCTCGTAGCATGTCCTCCAATATCTAGATGGTACACTTTGATTGGCCATCCGTCTGCTGGTGGTACGCAGTGCTAAAACTAAGACTGGTACCCAAATTGGATTGTAGACTCTTCCAAAACTGAGATGTGAATCTAGTGTCCCAGTCGGAGACGATGCTCACTGGAACTCCATGCAATCGAACAATCTCCTGCACGATTATCGATCACATCACAACGTATACTATAAGGAAGTTTTAAAGGTGTAGGATAGATCAATACCTCCATATACTTCTTAGCAAGTATTTCTGTAGATTGTCCCACTCGGAAGGGTATGAAATGTGTTGATTTGGTTAATCGGTCAACGATCACCCAAATCGCATCATTCTGCTTAGTACTTCGAGGTAGTCCAGTCACGAAATCCATAGTGTTGTGTTACCATTTCCACTCTGGAATCGATAGGGGTTGAAGCAATCCCATAATGCGATGATGTTCAGCCTTCACTTGCTGACAAACGAGGCACTTAGCAACACTTCGAGCCACGCTTCTCTTCATTCCATGCCACCAAAAATTCAGACGAAGATCCTTGTACATCTTGGTGCCCCCAGGATGAATGGAGTATTGAGAGTTGTGTGCTTCATTCAATAGTTCATCTCTGATATCACTGGAAGGCACACAAACCCTACTACCATATCTCAAAGAGCCATTCTCATGAATCAGGAAATCCATCCGAAGTCCAGCTTCGACTTGCTCCCTGATCTTCTGTAACTTCGCATCTCCAGTCTGAGTAGTTTTGATTCGATCCACGATAGTAGACTGAACTTGCATATTCATCAATGATGCAGCAGTCCAGGCTAAAATAACTTCAATCTCCATCTCACGTATAGCATGCTGGAGTCTCCATTGAGCCGAGAGAGTCATTATCGCTGGTAATCTGTACAATGCATCTGGTACAACATTCACCTTCCCTGGATGATACTGGAGGTCGATGTTGTAATCTGCTATAAGCTCCAACCATCTGCGTTGCCTCATATTGAGCTCCTTCTGAGAGAAAATATACTTCAAGCTCTTGTTGTCGGTGTAGATCTTTACTTGCTCGCTCAAAAGAAAATGCCTCCAAATCTTCAGAGCAAATATTACATCAGCCAACTCCAGGTCATGAGTCGGATAATTCTTCTCATGAATCTTCAACTGTCGAGAAGCGTATGCGACCACATGACCATGCTGATGCAGGACACATTCAAGGCCATTGCCATATGCATCACAGAAAACTTCAAATCCTCCAGTTCTGTCTGGTATAGCTAACACTGGTGCAGTCATCAGCTTGGCCTTCAGTATCCCAAACGCCTGCTCACAAGAGTCTGACCATACATACTTGACATCCTTCCTCGTCAGGCGAGTCATAGGTTCGGCAATCTTCGAGAAGTCCTTGATGAATCAGGAGACAATAACCTGCCAATCCTAGGAAACTCCTGATGTCGGTAGCTGATCGAGGAGTCGGCCAGTTCCTGACTGAAATGACGTTCTCCAGATCGACAGAGATACCGTCTACTGATACTACATGCCCAAGAAAGGTGACTCGATCTAGCCAGAAATCACACTTGCTATACTTGGTGTACAACCAATGATGTCGCAAGGTCTCCAATACAATCCGCAGGTGCTCGGCATGCTCTTCTTCATCCTTCAAGTAGACCAAGATGTCGTCGATGAAGATCACCACGAACTTATCCAAGAACTCATAGATGATCAAGTTCATAAGGTTTATGAATACTGCTGGGGCGTTAGTCAGGCCGAATGGCATGACTACAAATTCATAGTGTTCATACTTGGTTCGGAATGCCGTCTTCGGGATGTCTTAACTTTTGACCTTCACTTGATGATAACCACTACGGAGATCCAGTTTAGAGAATACTCGCGATCCGCCAAGTTGATCGAAGATATCGTCGATGTGTGGCAGCGGGTACTTGTTCTTTATGGTTACCTAATTCAGTTCTCGATAATCCACACACAACCTTCTCGACCCATCCTTCTTCATGACCAAAAGAACTGGCGAACCCCAAGGAGATACACTGGGATGTATCAATCCCTTCTGTAACATGTCGTCGAGTTTTTTCCGAAGTTCTTCCAGTTCAGCAGGAGCCATGCGATAAGGAGCCCTCGAAATAGGTTGAGTGTTTGGCATAAGGTCGATAGTGAATTCCAGAGCTCGATCAGGCGATAATCCTGAAATATCCTCGGGAAATACGTCTGCAACATCTCAAACCACTTTAGGCTTCTCGGTCTCAACTTGCATCGATGCAATAATTAGTTCGTTCGACTTGGCTCGAAACTTGATATGCCTAAGTGAACGGTCTCCGTTCATGAATTCAAACACAGGATGATCAGGGATTTCAAACACTACCTTCCTGTTGTGACAATTGATAGTAGGGTAGAAATTCCCTAACCAATCCATGCCGAATATCGCATCGAAGTTTGGCATGTCGACTATCATAAAGTCTGCGAACAACTCGTGTCCACAAATCACTATAGGGCAAGATGGACAGCCACTAGAAGTCCACCTACTCCACTTGCAGTAGTGATGTTCAAGCAAATTGGTAGAGAGTCAACATGAATAGAATGTCTCTCTACAAATCTTTGGGATATGAAGCAGTGAGTGGCTCCAGAATCAAAAAGAGATAGGGCTGGATGAGAGGCTATCAAGACAACACCTAGTACATAGGAAGTATGTCTTAGCTAAAAGATAGACAAGTAACGCATACATATATCATAAGCATTATAAAAGAAGGGTTTAAGTAATACCCGATATCACTTGCCCATCCGTCTCAGCCTCTGCGGCTGTTATGGTGACAATCTGATGCATCGGCTAGTTCTGCCTCGCCAATGCAAAATCCTTCTGTTGTGGAGCCAGAGGTGGTCCATGCTAAGTAGGCCCATGAGCGCCACACTGAATAGATCAAGAAGTTCCAACAGTCATCGGCTTGTTGGTGCGGCGAGGGCAGTCTCTGGTAGCATGTGCAGATGCTCCACATATCAAGCATTGATTCAGCAGCTCTCTGTAGTCCTTCTTGACATGACCAATCCGCTTGCAATGAAATCGCACTAGCTGGGATCGATTATTGGCCGGGGCAGCATGCCTCTTGAACTGTGCAGTCTGAGTAGGTTGAAGGTTGCCACTGGGTGGCTCCGGTGGACGTCTACTTCCTCCAATCTGAAGAGCCTTCTTACGCTTCACAATAACCTCATGCTTCCTAGCAGCATCCAACACTTCGTAATGTGTAGTCGGATTCGTCGAAGACATTGAAGCCTGAATGTCCAGGTCTAATCCCTGGAGAAACTGATAAGCACAGTCTTCGGGGTCTTCTACTAGATGTGGGGCGAATCGACTAAGCATCAATAATTTTGCCTCGTATTCGTCAACAGTCCGATTGCCTTGTTCCAGGTTGACAAAACATTGCTGCAGTTCCCTCTTGGTTGATCGAGAAAAATATTGAGCGTTGAAACGCTCTCGAAACATGGTCCAGTTAATGGGCTTGACGAGACGGGCTTCTTCTCTGTCCTACCAGTTCCGAGCATTTCCATTCAGCTGTTTCTTAGTAACTTCTACCTAGCCTACCTGGTCAATACGGGCAAGACTCAGGTCATCTTATGTGTTTCGGGCCCATTCTTCTGCTTCTAGCGGGCCTTCTCTCCCAGAAAAGCTCTACAGGTTCAGCTCCCGAAATTGCTTCACTCCGGGCTCAGCTCGAGTCAGGGGTGGTGCAGGTGGTGCAGGCTGCTGACCCTGTTGGATCAGCTAATGTTGAGTCTCCAACATTCCTCTCATGATACTCATGATTTCATGGATGTCAGGAACACCATTCCCGCTGGTTCCATTTTCGTTGCGAGTGTGCGGTCTTCCTGCCATGCTGCAAAAGGAACAAGTTAAACATTTGTGTACAAAGTTATTCAAACGATCTGGTTAGTGATGATATTTACACTACTTCTGAAGTATTTCACAGAGAGGAGGACCTGCATGGGCCACCACTAAAACCTGTCACGCCCCACTTCCCATTATACTTGGGAGCGAGGACGTGAGCGAGTCCGCATGTGCTTAAAGCAAAGAAGATGTACTTTTTTCTTTCTTCTTTCACTTAAGCACAATAAGCGTTAATTAGCAAAACAGGTCCATGCACACGAATTTCTCAGAAGCAGTGACATGCGTTTATATTTTATATATTCACGCACGTCTTCTTCATGATTTTCCGTTGTTTTCCGGTGTTTCGTATCCATTCTCTCGTGATATTTAGTTTTCTTTCACTTCTTTATGTTTTTGTGCCAATGCAGGAGATTGCCAGCGTTGGGGACATATAAAGCAGATATCATGAGTCCCCGGAGCAACGGGAGGTGTCACGGGCGATCCCAAGGGCCAAACATCGAAGAATTCCATATATCAGCCCTCAACTGATCGGGTGGACAGAGCCACCCGATCGGTTGGTGCACACGTATCCGACCCATACAGGAGCAGCAGAAGAGAATCGGTTCATCGATCGGGTGAAACTGACAGAGCTCTCTGTCTTTTGGAGCTGAATTCAAACCGATCGGGTGACATCTCACCCGATCGGTTCATCTGTAGCCGAATTTCCCATCTAATGACCCGAAGACTCACCCGATCGCTTCAACCGATCGGGTGATGTATCTGAAGAACCGAAGGCCAAGACGACTGTTAGCTCACCCAATCGGTTGATGCTTCAACCGATCGGGTGGCAGTATTTTCTATATATAGTGACCTAGGGTTTTCCTGAACGCGAACCCAGTTTATTTTTCTGTCTTTTTGGGATTTTTGATGGCTCGGAATTTAATCTGTCTTGTAAGTTTTCTGATTATTCTGAAACTTTAATATTATGTTAATACTATTGCTAGCTCCATAGTTCTATTGCTTGATTTCGATTTCAATGGTTGAATTTTGTTGTGATGCTATTTTCGCCATGAATTGTGAGTATTTTCCCAATCTAGGGCATTGGTGGAAACCCCTTCGTGTGTTCTCCCTAGAACTACCATAGGATTAGGATTTTGATAGGATTTAGGAATTTATATGATTACGCTGAGCGTTTTATTGTCATTGGCGGGAGAAAGACCGCCTCTGACCATTGGGCCAAGGGGAAATAAAACTAGTGTTTGATCCCCTAACCACAGCTCACACCCCTAGCGTAGACATTGAATCCTAGTGCGTGAAATGGCGGGATGAAATGTTGGGAGTCATCGTTGTGAGCTTAGTGCTCCCGGAGTCTGTCGGTGTTAATGGACTTGGGAATGCCCACCGTCCGAACCCAGGTAGACCTAGCGTATCAGCCTGGGCATCGACCAGAATATCGGGCCCTTGGGATGCTTGGTATCACTCTTAGAGGCAACGTCTCACCACTAAACCCTAAAATCCAATCGTAATCCTATCCATCGGTAGTAATAGAGAGGGCACATAATAGGGTGGAAACCAAATTCCTAGGTTCCCTTTTATATCTTATATCATTCGTATTTCTATTTTGTGACAACCTACCGATTGATCGGGCTAGCTCACCCATCGGGTGAACCGGTTCCTTCTTGACAACAAGCACAACACACGCCTCCCTAAGTTCGACCCCCAAGCCACACTACAACACCGTGCACTTGCGGTTATAAATATTTAAATCCGGTATCCCCGAACACATTGCATATAGTGCCAAATCTAGGGGACGTCAAGCTTTATGGTGCCGTTGCCGGGGAGGCAACGGGCTTGTTTATTTTAGGACCATGTGAACCCTAGAGACTACTTCACATCCTCACCACGCGATAATTTTCGCATTCTACATTTTCATTTTTTATTTTCTATTCTTTATTTTCTGTTTTTATCTGTCGTTATACAATAAGCACTTCACGGGTGTTTCTTGATTTTTCATGCGCAGGAATACAAGGAGTCTCGACGACTTGATTCCTCTAGATCCTAAGATTAACACCACCATGAGGCGTCTAAACGCCGAGAGAAGAAGAAGGGAAGAGGGTACCACCATGGGAGAAAATACCCCTCCACAGAAGTCCCTGCTTGAATACTCGATGTCGTCCATCGGGTCCTATCTAGCATCCAACCTCCGGCCATTACGGCCGGAAGTTTTGAGCTGAAGCCGTCATTGGTGACGTGGATCCAACAGGACCAATTTTCAGGGGCCCATATGGAGAGCCCAATCGAGCACCTCGACTCGTTTCTGGAGAAGTGCGACACGTTTAGAATCAACAATGTGTCGACTGAAGCCATCCAGCTCAGATTGTTCCCATTCTCTCTGCGGGACAAGGCCAAACAATGGCTAAAAGGGAATGACCCCAATACCTTCACAACTTGGGAGAAGTTGTCCTACGCCTTCCTAAAAAAGTTCTTTCCCCCGGGGAAGACGATGAAGCTGAGGAGCGAGATCTCCTTCTCCCAAGGCAGGCACGAATCCTTGCATGAGGCATGGATGAGGTATAAAGAGATGCAATGGAGATGCCCTCACCATGAGCTCCCCAAATGGCAGATCATTAATTTGTTCTACAATGGGTTGAGGGATGATATGAAATCTTCGATGGATGCCGCGGCTGGAGGGTCCTTCATGTCAAGGAACGAGGAAGATGCCGAAAACATTCTGGAGAACATGGCATCTAATAATGAAAGGTGGTGCGATGAACGCGCCACGCCCAGATCTGGAGGAATGCACCAAGTTGAGGAGGTCGACAAATTGTCTAGCAAATTTGATTTGCTATCTACCCAGATCTCGGCATTTATGGTAGGAGCTGGAGGTGCCAACACCCAGCAAGTGACAGCAGTGGAAGCTGAAGTCCTGGGAGACTTTAATGGTGGTGATATCTCACCACCGGTGGATCAAGAAAGCGCTCTTTTCTATAACCCGACGGGTAACGCGCCCTATCCACCGATGACTAGCTTAAATCCAGCGTAT
>JAULAV010002106.1:0-24999 GCA_030789695.1 Scilla litardierei | reverse complement strand
AATTGATTATAGCATTGCTTATGGCTAGGAATGGTCTACCTAAAATGATGGGGGTTGGTGTTTTGGTTTGAGGTCCAAGAATGTCCAACACCACAAAGTCCACCGGGTAGTAAAATTTGTCTACTTGGACAAGCATGTCCTCTATGCTACCCTTGGTAAACTTGATGGATCTATCGGCCAATTGGAGAATAATGGGTGTGGAATTTAATTCTCCAACTCCTAATTGTATGTACAAGTCATAAGGCAAAATATTAACACTCGAACCTAAATCAAGGAGGGCTTGACCTATCTTTTTGGTTCTTATGATGCATGGGATTATAGGTGAGCCGGTATCCTTGTATTTAGTAGGAGTGTTGTGTTGCACAATATCACTAACTTGTTGTGTTAGGAAGGCCTTTTTCTTAACAGTAAAATTCCTCTTAACGGTGCATAAATCTTTTAAGAATTTAGCATATGCGGGAATTCGATTTATTGTATCAAGAAGAGGGATATTAATTTGAAATTTTTGAAATATTTCGCGGATTTCGGATTGGAACTTATCTTTCCGTGGAGGTTGAAGCCTTTGAGGAAACCGTACATGAGGAATGTACGGCTCGGGCTCTTCAATGACGATCTCTTCGGAATGGTTGCCGTTGTCCGGTATTTCTTCTTGCACATCTTCATTTGGGGTAGCTGCATTCTCCATAACTATCTCCGCTTCGACTCTCGATGGCTTTGGCTTCTCAAGTTTTCAACCACTCCTCAAGGTTGTCACCGCTTGACAAGACTTGACGTTGGGTCCTCCCGATGATGAATTCATGTTAGGGTTAGGGAGTGGTTGTGCCAGAAGCTTTCCCTTCTCTAGAGTTGCCGCAAGCTTTGCCATAGTCTCATTGAGTTATTGAAATTGTTGTTGGTGTGGCGCCTGAGTTTGTTGTAGTTGTTGCCATTGGTGGAAATTTGCTTTATTTTGCGTTGTTTGCATTTTGATGAATTGTTGCAATGTATATTGCACTTGGAGCTCACTTGTTTCATCCCTCCTCCTTGGATGCCTTATTGATTGTTGTTGTTGTTGAAGGGTGGACGATATGATGGTTGAGCTTGTTCTTGTCCTTGGGATCCCCAATTCAAATTTGGGCTATTCCTCCAACTCGGGCCTTGATTATGGAAATTGTTGTATCCTTGCCCTTGGTTGGAATTCGCCACATAATTCACTTGAGTGGGGTCTTGAAGTACTTCCTTTGCTAGTGGTAGGTTAGGACATTGAGTGATACCATGGTCTGCGCTACTGCAAAGGTTACATAGCCCTTCATTACCAACCGTCGTGGCCTTCACCCCTTTCAACTGCAACCCTTCAAGTCTCTTGCAAATGATGGCCTCCTTTCTTGCTTCTAAGGCTTCCTCTTGGGTCAATGTAAGGAGACCTCCACGGGCCAAAGGTTGAGGTAATTCTCTTCTCTCAGCTTCAGGAGTCGCCTCCCAACTTCGTGCATTCTCAGCTATGGACTCTAAGTAGTCACATGCCTCCTCTGGTGTCTTATCCAAGAATTCCCCGTCGCACATCATTTCCATGAATTGCTTCATCGATGGGATGAGTCCGTCGTAAAAGAAACCGATGAGACGGTACTCATCAAATCCATGATGTGGACATGCTAGAAGCAGCTCCTTGAACCTTTCCCAAGTGATGTCAAAGCTTTCGTTTGGCTTTTGAGAAAAATTTGCCATTTGCCGCTTTAATCCTTGAGTCCTGTGCAAGGGAAAAAACTTTTTCAGAAATTCAGCTTGCATTGCTAACCAGGAGTTAATAGTATGAGGAGGTATATCATTAAACCAATTTTTAGCTTTATCCATTAAAGAAAAAGGAAACATTTTTAGATAAATGGTTTCATTGCTTGCCTTCCCATCAGAACATGTGAGGCAGACATCTTCAAACTCCTTTATGTGTAGATAAGGGTTCTCCTTCTCTACACCAGGAAAAGTGTGAAGAATTTTAAATATCCCAGGTCTTGGGCTAAAAGAATTCGCATCGGCTGGAAGCATAATGCATGAGCTGGTAACTAACCTATTCGGCCTCAACACATATCTCAAACTACGATCACCCTCATGTTGAGAGTGATCGTCCTCACTATGATTGGTGTTGTCATTACCGTTGGTGTGGGTATTGTTATCGAACATGTTTATGTTTCTTACTAGTCTATGTGTTCGAGGAGTCCTTAACCACACAAACTAGACAATTTAGTTCAAACCAGAACTTTCCAAGATTAGCCTAAATTTTTTTTATAGTTTTGATGATTATAAAAATTGAAAAACAAACTCGGATATCCACAATGAGTATAAACAATAAAATGGAAAGATCTCACCAATTCTCATGACAAAAACCAAAGTGTGAAATGAAGATACGCCCTCCCCGACAACGGAGCTAATTTGCTTGACTCTCCCAGAAAGGTGATACTCGCAAGTGTATGAGGTCAGCAAATAATATACCCGGTGAGTACGGGATCGTATCCACAGAGACGGAACTAATCTGCAAATTAACACAAATAGTAAGAGCATGTAAAAAATGGTAGAGGATTCTTACCACCCTATGGGGGTGTATGATTGTTTGGAGAGTTGGTTTATCTAAACACCGTAGAGGTAGGGTGACGTCCTAAGGTTTGGATGCAAGGGAGAGAAAGAGTGTGGGTATTGAGGATATCAGTAGGATTATTCAATTGCTCTACTAAATATTAATTCCATGATAACTCGATCGCTCATCCATTTCAAGGTATGAGGATCGGGAAATAACTCAATTAAGCACATATGGTGTGCACCAAAAGTAATTGCCAACTAGGTTCTTCCCCTAATTGAAGCTCATGAATCACTCTCACACCCATTTCAAGGTATGTGAGAGTAGTGCACATAGGTTGTGTTGCGCAGTGCACAACCACCGTTCTACGGCCCCTTTCGGGTAATGCACGATTCAATGGAAGGGTCACAACCCAAATTGACAATTTAGGTTGATGGATGAATTGAACTTCTAAATTACAAAATATGGATTGAATGTGTCTTGCATTCATTTCAAGATATGCAATACCCATTAGATACATAGATGCAACAATTACGAAGCACCACCGTTCTTCGACTCCTCCATGGATCGTATCAAACCCAATTACTCATCAGTTTAATTCAGCCAACAACATGGGTTAACAAGGGGTGATGGAAATTAACATTAGGAAAGCAATCAATACATCCTACCTCAATCCAAAACACCCACACAATGAATCTTGCCTATCATATCAAAGACTAAATTAGCATTCATGAAAATGGACATAGTTCAATGCAAAGGATGAAAGCAAATTTATATTAGAAAGAGAGTGGATATTTGTCACCAAATACAAGCTTCTTCAATCAGCAATCCGTCTCAGCAATAGCAAAAACGAAATCAGAAAACTCAGGACTCTCAAAAACCCTAATCCCCCTCCCAAGGAAGAAGATGACCTAACAATAGCAAAAATTAAGTTCTATTTTCGTTCTCCCTTATTACATTTGAATAGTAGTGTTTTATACACCCTATGGGTTAACTCTCATCCATCCAAATCCTCATCCAACGATACACAGCAACTGGAGAGGAATCGGGTTAAGAAAAACTCGTTTCTCGTAACCCAGACTGCGGCCGAAAACATTCGATCAGTCGACTTTCGAATAAATGGCAGTCGACTGATGGCAGAAAATTCTTACTACTTCCAAACAGGGACATGCAACTGTCTGAAAATATCACAGTCGACTGTGTGACACACAGGCGACTGTTTTCTGTTCTTCAGTCGCCTGCTGCAGAAATGTCAAAATAACAGAGAGTTGGCTTATTTTGTTCCCTCAGAAATCTGAAATATCAGTCGACTGATTAGAAGATGACAGGCGACTGTATGAGTTTACAGTCGACTGTCAATCCTCATAGAGTCGACTGTAATTGGGCCTCAGCTTCTCCAGCTTCAATTCTTTAAAGGCAGGAGACTGTCGTTGTTTGGGCAGTCGACTGTTGGGTATTTAGGTGACTGACTTTGCTTCAGCAGGCGCCTGTTATGCACTCCTCTTTTTGAGTTGATTTAGTCCCTTTCCAGGACACCTGAAAATTCCAGAAAAATCCCTATAAATATAATAGACATTTATAATGCTTAGGGAAGTGAAATTGTGCACGAATAAAATCATATGCTCACAAATGATGATTTAGTGTAAATGTAGTTAAGAGAGCATGATTCCATGGATTATATGCACAAGAGGAGATGATTATGAGGTTAGAATATGCAATATTTATTCATAATCACTAGCGCTACTTGAGTAAGAAACCCAAGTTCTGAGAGACTGATCTACCATTTCCCTTCTTCATCTTCTTTTTCGTCTGTTTGATTTTTCTTTATTTTATTCGCCAAGTTCACTTTTTACTTATCTTCCACGAGGACGAGTAAGAGGTAAGCTTGGGGGATTTTGATAGATTCATATTTTACACTTTATTTCTGCTTTTTTCATTCCATAACGATTGCTCATATCGCGATTTAAACGATTATATGACGCTTTTACGATATATTTCACTATTTCTTTGTTTCGTCAGATTTCAGGAAATTTTGAGCAATCGGGAGTAATTTGGAGCCACGAGTGCTTACACACGTGTCGGAGCGCCATTGACGATGATATCAGAGAGCTAACGACACTGGAGGATGCGTAGAAGAAGAAGGAAGGCGAAAGAACCGATGAGGAAGGGAGAAGAAGGATAAAAGAGTAATGAAACAGAATGTACTCGGCCGAATGACGCAGCCCACTCGACCGAGTGAAGCTGACACGCCCAATCCAGCCTGAAGAAGAGATAAAATGTACTCGACCGAGTGGGAATTTCCATCGACCGAGTGGAGATAAAAATTGTGAAGAAATCCTTCGACGATTCTCTGTTTTTAGAGAAGATCTGCAGTAAGTTCTACTCGACAGAGTATGAATTCCACTCAACCGAGTGAGAAGACTACTCGACCGAGTGGTCTGAATTTATAGAACACTATATATCCCAATTTCTGTAGATTTCTCACTCGACCGAGTGAACAGTTCACTAGGTCGAGTTCGTCGTCGGCCAGTTTTCCAAATTTAGGGTTTGCAGGTATTCCGGGGCAAATCTGTCAGGATTTTCTTAACTTTTTGGGTGGCTATAAATACCCAATTTTGTGGGCAGCCCAAGGAGAGACGCTTTAGAATAATTTTCTTAGTTTTAATTTTAGTTCTAGTTTTCTTTTGGCGAAAGGATTAGAGAGAATGAAGAATGATCTAAATTTCTTATTCTTGAATCTTGTATTCCAATATTGGTTTGTCTAAACTCTTGCAAGTTGATATTTTTATGCTATATTTCTCTCTAAATCTGAGTTTTGTGATGAATTCTAATCTTGTTTCTATTGTGATTTCTATGATGAATGAGTAGTCTCTTTGCTCTAGGGCAAAGGGATGAACACTATGGATTTAAAGTATGATTTGTGAGTTCTATTGAATTGCTATGTCGCTAAGCTTGTTAAGGGTTAGATCGTGATTGATTTACGGAGAGCTCGAGAGAGAGATGATCTTGATCTAAGGGAATCCCTAGATATTCGATTTAGATCTATAATCGAGATTTCCTAGAATTAGTGTGCAAGAGCGACCAAAGCTAGCATCTTTATTATATTTCTATGATTCTATTCGTTTGTACAACGGTAAAATGGATACGAACTATCACGATCTAGATTCGAACTTAAGTTGCATGAGAGTGAGCTTGAGTTGGAATTGATTATTATTTTCGATCTTAATGCTAGTTATTTGAACTAGGCTTGCGAGAGAGCGAGGCTCTAGTTTAGATTGCTATAGACCTGCGTAGCGCAAGAACGTGTGTTGGTTCCCAATTTATTTGCGACAAGTTCACCCGAAATCAAGAGTAGTAATATAGAAATTCGTGTTTCACATTGATTGCTTGAAAGCTATAGTGGGGATTTCCAAGCCCGAGACATTCTTATAAATTGAATTTACAACCAACACTTTTAACGATTGTGACACCAATATTTCTTTGCCACCATTTCACAATAGCTTAGTCATCCATGTAGATATCAATAGTTCCTTTCCGGGATTCGTTAAACGCTTACCGCTTAATTGTGTGCTTGCGGTAAAACTACATTGTTTTCGGAGTTGCTATCCAGGACGACCAGTCGTCGGTGTCGGTTACTAGATAGTCAACCCTCCGTTAGGGATGTCAAATCAAAACCCCAATGGTTAGTTGGTTATTAGGATTGTATTTCACCGTAATGGTATGAGTTGAATTCGGCTCATCATTCAATCCTATTCCGAGAGACTGTAATCTTAATTGGGTCTATATTTTGGCCGATCCATCACAATTAATCCCCACAATGGGACTCTACATGGCCCTAGCTTGAGGGATTACTCACTAATCATAGTAATGCTAGATGAAATCAACACAATGTAGCTCATAACTAGCGAATAGAGAATAGGCTGAAAGAAATGAAAATAAATGAAATGCAATCACAATGCAATAGGGGATTAGAGGCAATTACCTAATTAGAACAAAGATTAAGATTCTTACAATCCAACACAGAAGATTACAGCCAATGGAAGCCCAGAAAAGCGACCTAAAATGCACACACAAGAGTTTTGGATTGTAAAAAGCATATGGAGTTCGTTACAAATCATTTCCTTTAATAGAAAACATTGCACACGGTCGTGCCAAAAAAGCGACACGGCCGTGTTAAGGACAAAAACCTAGGCTAAGCTTGCATCGCCATCGATCAGCATGGCCGTGCCACTAATCGGCATGGCCTTGTCATTCATCCTCTGCACTTCTGCTGCCCAGCTTCCCCCAATTTGGCATGACCGTGCGAGACGTTCTAGAGCAATTGCAGTATGGCCGTGCTGACCTTCTACAGCTCTTCTTGGCAACTGGTGTAGTGACACGGCCATGCAAATGCACACACAGCCACGTCATGTCTTCTTCCCCTCCTTCTTTCCCTCGAGCTCAACCATGGTGCTCACTCTCCTCGGCTTCCCTCCTTAGGCCTCAATATCGCCTAGAATGCAACGGTTTGGGCTCGATCACCTGCAACATGGAGAGAAACAAACCCTGGGTATAAAAGTGGTAAAAGATAATAAAAATCGGTAAAAACAAAGGCGATGGCATAAAATAAAGTGGGAAAAACACAGGACAAAAGTGGAAAGATGGGTGTAAAATACACCTAACAAATCTGCCCAAGCTAAAATCTTGCTCATCCCCGAGCAAAACTAGAATAGAATGATGGGGAGGAATTCAGTAGGAAAGATTGACGATCACCCTCTTAAACCATTTACATGCATGGGTTGTGTACAAAATAAGGCTAGGGGTCAATTCTCGCACACACACAATGTCTACCTAATGTGGCAGCAGACTAAAACACTACTCTCCTCACGACATTAGGTCTAACACACACGTCCACATAAAGCTAACCCCAGATACGTCCTCTCGATAGGCCTAGGCTAGTGGAAATCAACCATAATCCTATGCTCGCCAAGGCAAAAATCACGAAGGTACGGGGTAGAGTCTATGTCTCTCTTGAGATGGCAATGTCATGGTCACTCCTCCTAAACCATGGTGGTAGGCATGTATATTTAGAAATGTACACTTATTCTCACATTGGGCTTAGGCAGTTCATGTAGCGTGATCTCAGCCAATGACTCCCAACCTAGACGAGTCAAGGACATTGGGCCAAAAGGGAACCCTCGGGACTAGTCTCTCGAATCACCTAAACCCCGTTGTTTATATGCACTCCCCCAAAATCCATATTTCGTCATGAATCCCAGTGCTTCCTGAGGCACGGGGACCCGGCTACTTGATGAAGCAGGGAGACGTTGCAGTTATTTTTTATTTCTCATCATTTTTTGTATTCGTGTTTCTTTACATTTTCATATACACATTTTTTTATTTTTTATTTATTTAACTTGCCGGCACCATAGTAGATGGGAGTGTAATCAAATCTCAAGGCCAATCTCTGTAGAGGCTAAATCTACCATATGCATTCAGAGAGGCCTTGGGTCACGTGTCAAAGGGTCGATTGATCAACTAGCCTACCCTACCAGAAGTGAAACCGATGCTAGATCTCACTCACTGATGGGGGGTAGAAATCCGCTTCGCGAGGGTATCGTTCGCACGACTAAAAGCGAAATCGTAAGCGTGGTAGTGTGAAAGCCATACCACCGAGACGTATCGAAAGTGTAATTGGGATCACTGACCCTAGCCAAGCATATACTAAACTAATGCATGATCATGGTTCTCCTTGAGGGATCATATCAACATAATTTACAAAGAAAATGAAAAATAAGAGCAAAATGGAAAAATGTAGTTGTAGAGGATGGAAAGATAGCGGAAAACAAAATAAAGGAAAACATGGATAGGCGGAGTGGAAAACTAAAATAAAAAGAAAGTGAAAATGGGGCTGGTCGCTCAACCAAATAACGACGAGGAAAAAGGACCGACAACAGACGACAACATCATTAACAACAAGCGGAAGACAACATCATCGATCAGCAGACATGCAATATAATGACATCGATAGGCACAAAAATTACCATCATCATTAAGCCACAGCAGAAATGTTAAACACAGGCTCCCAGAACTCGACATGAACCTAGCAGACTCCCCCAACCTAGAGGGGAAACTAATGAAAGGTCTCCCCCAAAGTTTGAATCACACATTGCCCCCAATGTGTCTAAGTGAAGCTAATGTGGAAATTAAATGGGGGGAAGGGATCACTCATCTCATCCTGTAGAGGTAGGAGGGGGTTGTCAGGGTCGTATAGATGGTGCTCTCTAATGCAGAACTGGAGCAAGCTCTCATTGACTTACTCCATACGAACAAAACGGGCATCGAATTTCTCTAGGATGGGGCAATGGTGCTGGTGTGAACCTGAGGGGCTGCCCTCCACAAAGTGTGGGGTGGTGTGGTGGGGTAAATGTTGCACATGGATCTCAAGCTCTACGGCATGAAGGTGCTGGACATGGCCCAGGTCGGATGGGAAAAGTCAATCCGTGGCCGCGTCAATACGGGAGCAAATAGAATTGGGTTGGATGGTGTAATCGGTATGCTTGGCCCCATAGAGCCACACATATTTGTCAGTTCCCCTCTTCCTAATCATGAGCATCCTGGTGAGGGGGTTCGTGTCTAGGGTCGTAGGGACATCAGCACACCAGAGGTCATCGGGAAACTCGATGTGGATGGATGGGTGCTTTGCAATCAAAGTGATAAGGCCAACACAGTAGATCTATCATGTGGTGGAGGTGGCGACCTTCATGAGTTTACCCACCTTCCACTCTGAACTCCCACGTGTAAAGCATGGAGAGTAGAAGCTAATGGACACATCATAATACAGGGGTTGGGTCATGAGGCAGAGGCAGAGGAGTTCGATGTTGTTCACCGTCCCACAGTCGGTCCTAGCAAAGACAGTGCAATTTATGACCCTGTGCGCAATATGAAGGCAATGGCGAACAAATTAAGGAGGCCATGGGCCGTCCTCGGGTCAAACTCCATGAACACATAATCTCCCTCCAAAACATGTCCGCGTTGAATCTGTGCGGGTACGTATGCTCATCGGGGCTTATAGTCCCATTGGCGGGCCAACCAAATCAATCATCCAATTGGTCAAATGTCAGCTCTCTATCTGCATTCCATAAGTGGAATGAGATACCATCTTATGTGTGGTGAAGGGAACTCAGGAACTCTTGGGTCGGTCGGACATATGTCTTGGTGTATGTACAGGAATGTGGTCCATCCAATATTGGCGAACAAACTTTCGACTCCCTCTATGACTCCTAAGGATTGGAGGGTGTCGAGGTTTGCAAAATTTGTCGTGAACATGGGGTGTGGGTAAAGCCTAGCAATGGTGGTACTCTGCGACTCGTCTCTTAGAGTGATCCTGTGAAGTGCAATGATGGGTGGTGCAACGGGAGGTGGTGGTGTTGGCTCTGCACCTCTACGGACACGGGTTTGCCTTGCAGAGGAGGTAGAGGATTAAACTTTCCTGACGGGCCTCCTAGACATAGTGTGTGTAGTGATGAGAGTGGGGTGAGACACACACTAAATATAGTGATAAAAATAAAAGAGCAACAAAAATCTTGAGCAAAGCTTGAAAATTGAAAATATGAAAGAGTTCAGCCAACTTTGGCGGATCTCGGTGGATCATCTCCTTCAATCGGCTCCTCATAGTTGATCAATCTCCTCCAATCTATCCATGATGAAGATCTTGCCTAATTTAAAGAAATTTGGTTGAGATGGTACGAAATTGGGGTTAGGGTTTAGTGGAGAGGGAAGAGATGATGTAGAGTTGAAGACTTGGTGGATGTTGAGGGGATGTGGCATGTTTAGGAAGGTAGGGGAGGGGGTTTGGGAGATAGGTAGGGGATAATTTGGTGCTTAGGATTTGAATGAGGGAGGGCGCGAAATGGGGAAGAAGGTGGGCCAAGTGTTTAAATTGGGGATTTCTGGGGGCACATGGCTGTGTGCAATTACCGCACGGCCGTGTCACTTGATCTGTAGTTGGGACATTACACCAAGAGCTAGCACGGGTGTACTGCATTGCAGCACGGTCATGTCACCTGGTAGCGTGACTTAGCCAAATTCTCCTCTTCGGGCCCACGGCCGTGAGGACCGTCCATGCAAAATTTTTGCTTTCTGCCTTATTTTGGCTCTGTCGACACAGCCGTGCAGTACGGCCATGTCAATGTTGCTTTTTCCTGGGGCCATCTTCTTGTGTATGACATGGCCATGCATAATACCAACACGGTCGTGTCTTGTACCTGCATAGAAAACTGAACTAACAGTTAGGCGCAAGCTTCCTAGAATCATCGTGTAATTCTTATCCAAGGTAAAATAAAACAAAAATGCATCAGTCGGGGTTAGAAAAGTGGTTTTCCTCCCACTAGGTGCTTTGTTTAACATCGTTAGCTCGACGTTTTGCGAAGTCTAGGTGTTGGGCGTAGCAGGTTTGGTAAGCGCCCCTCTAATATGTTCTGATCGTTGGAACAGCAGCAAGTAGATCTCTTTGGGTCTCTCGTGGGCCTTGCTAGCTGTGGTGGGGAAGCCGTATTCTGACTTCTTTTTCTTTGCACATCTCTCGGTGGCATCTTTGGTCCTCAGCTTTTTCCATGAGACAAATTTTGTAGCGGCGCCCGGGCGCTTCCCTTTGCTTGCATTGAAAATTTCTTGTATGCTTAGGAAAGAGTTAGGGAGAGGCAGAGTAGGCAAACATAAATTTGAAACATAAGGTTTTTCAGATCTACGGATAGAATATTATCCCTTTGTGGACTTTTCCTTGTATTCTTCCTTGTGTGCTTTGCATGTCTGTGCCTTCAGACTGTCCCTGAACTCATAGACAAGCTTTTGGTCTCTGATGCTAAAAGCTAATTTCAAGTTCTTGACGTCAATCATTGTGCCCGTGGCTACAAAAAAATGTTCTTCCCAATATGATAGGCGTTCTGGAGTCTTCATCCATGTCAAGAACGATAAAATTACATGGTATTGTGATTCCTTCCACTTTGACTGAGACATCGTGTAGTGTGCCAATGGGCTAATTGATTATCGATCGTCCAGCTAAAGTGTTATCATAGTTGGTTCCAGCTCCCCCATTTTCAATCTCTTGCAGATAGAAAGAGGAATTAGACTGATGCTAGCGCCTAAGTAACATAAAGCGCGACGAATGGGAACGTCCTTAATTAATCAAGGGATAGAAAAACTCCCTGGGCCGTCTAGCTTCGTTAGCAGCTTGTTATATAGGATCACACTACACTCTTTTGAGAGGGCTACCGTAGATGCCTTCATCTTCCTCAATAAGTCCTTGAGGAATTGACCAAATGATGGGATCTCTGTCAAGCGTCCAGGAATGGAATGTTTAGGTTTTATTACTTCAATGCCTCAGAAAACTTTACATACTTCTCCTCCAACTTGGCTTTAGCTAGCCTTGATGGAAACGTCACCAATGGCACGTAAACAAGGGTTGACTCTGTGATTTCTTCCCTATCCTTGGGCTCTTTAGATATGACATTTTTATTAGGGATGTGGTGCTCACCTTGGGGACCCGTGTTGGCAGATGGTCACGCTAGCTTCCTCCCACTTCTAAGCATCAAGAATTCATTGTATGAGGATTCTATTTGGGTTGTGTAGGAAGTGTTCCTTGGTTACTTGACGCGATGCCCACTTGTTGCGCCAACTGGGATACCTACGTCTCCAACATCTTGTTAGAGGCGGTGAGTGCATCCATTCTTGAGTTATCTTGCATAATGGCATTCTGAAATCTGTCATTCCTTCGATCTTCACGGGCTATGAAATTCTCTATGGTGGTCTCTAGACGAGACTTTGGTGGTGTTGGAGGAGCATTCACTATCGCCCTCTGTTGTTGAAAACCGGTTTGCTGAGGATGAGGGGCTTGAAAATTCACACATCAAAATTAAAATTGAGGGCGGTTCTGCCACCCTTGGTTGTAGGTTTGTAAGTATATGTTTCCATGCGGCCTTTGGTTATATAGAGCATTAGCTTGCTCCATCGACATTCCTTGGGTCTGAGCCGCTCCAAATTGACACTTAAAGGCTTGGTGTCCTTGAATCCCACATACTTTGTAGTTAGCTATAAGATCGGAGCAGAAAGAGGCTCCCTTAGCTTTAGCTCTGATTAGAGAAATTTACTGCGGTAAACTGTCAAATTTTCTTTCGAAGAGCGTTATCACGTCCACTTCTAGCTTCCCGCCCTTCTTGGCAGATTCTCTCTCGTTCCCTCAATGATAATTGTTGGAAGCCATTTCTTCAAATAATGCCATAGCTGCTTCTGGGGTCTTAGTCATAATAGCACGTCCTTCGCTACATCTTTGGATATCTTTTTCCAGTGCTTAAGCCCATTGTAAAAAGTATGTATCAGCAACCTGTCCAGGATCCCGTGGTGTGGGCATCTTCTTTTAAGCTCCTTATATCGCTCACATGATTCATTTATGCTCTCCCCATCATATTTCCCAAAAGATGTAATCTCGTTCCGAAACTTCACCATTTTCCTCGGTGGAAAGAATTTGTTCAGAAATGCTCTTGCCACTAAGTCACCCGTAATGAAGGCGTCTGCCTCATTGCTCTTTATCCATTCTTTTGCTTTGTCCCTTAGTGTGAACGGAAACAACTTTAGCCTGATAGCATCCTCTGAGACGTTTTTCAGCTTTATAGTATCACACGTCTCCAAGAATTTGGTCAAGTGCTCATTGGGGCTTTGGGCTGGTGGCTGTAAAACTGATCCAGCCGAAGGAACTGAATCAAACCTGGCTTAAGCTCGAAGTATGTCGCCTAAATTACAGGATGCCTGATGCTAGAGATTGGGTTGTTTGAAGCCATGACAATGTCCATGAGGGACTTCGGGGACTCTTGTCCTTTAGCCATTCTGTCTTGCAGTACCCTACGATGTTGCTCTCCTAAATGTAGCTTCATTTCAGGGTCGAGCAGCACTAAATTTCCCGAGCAAATACTTTACATGTGCATACGAGAGACATAAAATACGGCAAACATCAGTAGCACAGTTAGTATCCAAAGAAATAAAAATATGAAGAGAAAGAGGAACACGGGCTACTAAACAATTCACCAATACAAATTCATGATGTTTGCCTCCTCGACAATGGAGGCAAAAGCTTGTTGTGAGCTTTAATTAATGTATGTAAGCACACGTGTCATGTGTAGAGGGTGTCAAACAAAGAGAGGCAAAGGTTCGATTCTAAAATTGGTGTCAAGTTTTGTGTAGCCATGGGAGATGTGTGACAGAGGGTAGAAAACAAACGACTATGGGGAAATTCAATTAGAAAAGGAGCTATGGCTAACGTATAACAACCATTGTAAGGATTGAGCTAAATGGATCTAGCTTCTCGACACAAAGGATTTTAGTCACCGATAAGGGCTAAGCCTCAATCGACATCCCCTCGACATCTAACCGTGTGAGAGTGGACATGGAGAATAGGTTGGATCCATATCGTAGCACCAATTGTTAGTTGGTCGCTACGATATAGGTGGTTCTAGTGAGTGTGCCCGATTGGTCGTCGGCACTGGACACTAGATATTCAACACTCCGTTAGGGGCATCAAATTAAAACCCCAATGATTAGTTAGTGGTTAGAATTATTTAGCACCGTAACTTGATGAGTTGAATTCGGCTCATTATCCAATCTTATTGATAGACAATAATCTTAATTGGGTCGATATTTTGGGTGATCCATCACGATCAATGCCTACAATGGGGCTCAACATGGCACTAGCTTGAGGGATTACTCACTAATCATAGTAATGCTAGATGAAATCAACACAATGTAGTTCATAACTAGAGAATAGAGAAGAAGCTAAATGAAATGACAATCAATGTAATGCAATCACAATGCAATAGAGGATTGGAGGAAATTGACTAATTAGACCAAAGATTAAGATTCTTACAATCCAACACATAAGATTACAGCTAATGGAAGCCCCGAAAAATCTCCTTAAAATGCACACACAAGAGTTTTGGATAGTAAAAAGCATATGGAGTTCGTTACAATTATTTCCTAAATAGAAAACCTTCCGCACAACCAGGCCGAAAAGTGACACAGCAGTGTCAAGGCCAAAACACTGGGTTAAGCTTGTGCCGCCATCGATCCGCACAACCATGACGCTAATCGATACGGCCGTGTCATTCAGCCTCTGCGCTTCAGCACCGTAGCTGCCCCCAATTTTGCACGGCCGTGCGAGACATCCCAGTAATTTGCCATTGTACTAGTATAATTATTGCACAGCTGTGTTGCATGTAGTGTCGATCTTCTACAGCTCTTCTTGGTAGCTGGTGCACTAACACGGCCATGCAAATGCACTTACGGCCGTGTCATTCCTTCTTCTCCTCCTTCTTGCCTCCGAACTCAACCATAGCACTCCCTCTCATTGGCTTCCCTCCTTATGCGTCTTTTGGGCTCGATCACTTGCAACATGGAGAGAAACAAACGCCATGCGTAAAAGTGGTATAAGATAATAAAAAGCAGTAAAAACAAAGGCTACAACGTAAAATAAAGTGGGAAAAACACGGGGAAAGGGGTGGTAAAATGGGTGTAAAATACACCTCACAGATGTTTTGCGATTATGAGACCCACCCCTGTGAAATTTTGATGATGTAAAAAATGATATGGGTACTAACAATTTACTTCAAGTGTGTATAGGAAACGATGACTTATTTATCGCCATGAAGAAACAAATAGAATAGCTCAAAATGAAAAAATCGGAAGCATGATTGTGAAGTCAACTTTAGTGTCAATGCATGGAGCAAGTGAAAGACTCAATCAAAGACTCTAGATCAAGACTCAATGTCCCAAGTCAAGAATTAAGACTAAAGAGCTCAAGTAGAGTGTATGTTGAAAGTTAAATAACTTAGAATGTTAAAGTCAATATCATGAAGCCACACACTGACAAAAATATTTTAAAATTACTTTTAAAATGCATTTAAATGTTTTATATTGGTATATAATTTTTATTAAATATTTTCAAAGTAGTTTTATATAGAAAAAATCAAGCATCTGATAATAACCGGCTATCTAATTCAGATAGTCGACTATCTGCTTTCAGAATTTGCCTAGAACTTTTGGCCTTCTATAGTAGTCGACTATCATATGGATAGCCGACCATGTGAAACCATGTAGCCGGTTATCTCTGGGAGATAGTCGACTATCTGGGCCAAAATCCAATTTTGAATGAAAATCGTGATTTCTGTTTTCTAGCTGTTACTAGCCGTTGGAGAAGAGTTTTTGAGCATGTTTTGAACAGAATTTCATCTCTATAAATACAACTGATTCCTAAATTTTAAGATATGATTTATGAATCAATTCTCTAGTATTTTCAAGCTAAAATTCTGAAATTCTCTCATTTTTAAAATGCTCGCTTGGCCATTGTTTGTGAATTTCTTTGTGCAAATTTTCTGATACTTTTACAATCATCTCTGGCCTTATTCAATCTTGATTTTGATCTCTAAAACTCAAAGCTTTTATTCTTGGAGATTCGATTTTCAAGTTTTTCTTTTGATCAACTTGTGCTTATTTACATTATTTTTCTTGATCAAAAGATTTGATTTTTATATAACCACAATATACACAAGCTTCATATATATTGGATATATGAATCAAGGCTTGGTAAGTTGTACTTCCATGTGTAATGGAAGTGTTGAACTTTGTTTTGGAATTTCCTAGTTGAGTTGTAACTAGGTAATTGGAAATTCCTAGCAAGTTGAGCTAGGTTCTTGTATAAGTCCTCTTCATTGTGTAGAGACAAGGTTGCTCTTGGATTTGAGAGCTAGTGGATCGGTTGCAGGACGTTGGCCATGGTTGGGCCGAACCAGGGAAAAATTGTGGTGTTTGTGTTGTGTCTCTTTTTGTCTCTCATATTTTTTATTCATTGCTTGTAATCATTCTTTCAGGTGTACTCATCTCATTTATTTTATTACAAGCTTATAAAATTGTGTTGATTAAGTACCAAGCGAGGTAACTCTCATTGGATACTTAGAAAAAGAATGGAAGGGTTTAAATTAAGCGAGAATTTAATTACTATACTCGTAACACTATGATACATCCCTTCTTGTGTTGTCTGCCATCCACAAGATCCCACACGTGGTTTTAGAGCAAGGCTAAGGCGATGGTGTCAACCGCACCCTGCTCAAAGGGACTCAACTCTCCTTGGATAAATTCTGAAAGTCTCTTATTTTTAAAATGCTCATCTTGGCCATTGTTTGTGAATTTATTTGTGCAAATTTTCTGATACTTTTACAATCACCTCTGGCCTTATTCAAGCTTGATTTTGATCTCTAAAGCTCAAAGCTTTTATTCTTAGAGATTCGATTTTCAAGTTTTTCTTTTGATCTACTTGTTCTTATTTTCATTATTTTTCTTGATCAAAATATTTGAGTTTTATATAACCACAATATACACAAGCTTCATATATATTGGATAAGGAATCAAGGGTGTTATATTCAATCTACAAAAGGTTTGTAAAACCTTTAAAGAAGGCTTGGTAAGTTGTACTTCAATGTGTAATGGAAGTGTTGAACTTTGTTTTGGAATTTCCTAGTTGAGTTGTAACTAGGTAATTGGAAATTCCTACCAAGTTGAGCTATGTACTTGTATAAGTCCTCTTCATTATGTAGCGACAAGGTTGCTTTTGGATTTGATAGCTAGTGAATCGGTTGCTGGACGTTGGCCAAGGTTGGGCCGAACTAGGGTAAAATCGTGGTGTTTGTATTGTGACTCTTTTTATCTCTCATATTTTTTATTCATTGCTTGTAATCATTCTTTCAGCTGCGCTCATCTCATTTATTTTATTACAAGCTTATAAAATTGTGTTGATTAAGTACCTAGCGAGGTAACTCTCCTTGGATACTTAGGAAAAAATGGAAGGGTTTAAATTAAGCGAGAATTTTATTACTTTGCTCGTAACACTATGATACAACACTTCTTGTGTTGTCTGCCATCCACAAGATCCCACACGAGGTATCAGAGCAAGGCTAAGGCGATGTCATCAACTGCACCCCGCTCAAAGGGACTCAACACCATGCGACCATCTTTGTTCAACAGAACAAACTACGCAAGCTGTAAGATCAGAATAAGGACATATATACAATCATTGGACATTGATGCATAGACCATTACAAAGAACAAGGACACACCACCTGCTGAGACGGAAATTAACAAATGGTCAACCGACAAGAAGAAAAAGGTAACCTCAATGCTAAAGCAATGAACGCTCTATTTTGTACTGTTACAGGTATAGAGTTCAACCGAGTGTCTCAATGTGAGACATCACATTAGATCTAGCATACACTTGAACACGAGGGAACTGAAAAGGTAAAGGAATACAGGATTAATATACTGCATTCTAAATTTGAAAGTTATAAAATGAAAGAAGGCGAGAGTATTAGCGAAGTTAATACTCGTTTTACTAACATCACAAATGAGCTTGCAAGTTTAGGGAAAAAGATTACTGAATATGACCAAGTTATGAAGATAGTATGATCCCTTAGACTAGAATGGAAGGGAAAGACCACCACCGTCTGATAAGCACATAATTTGAAGACGATCACCCTAGAAGAGCTGCTGGGAAATCTCATGGCAGATGAGATAGAGCTTGTAGAAGAGAAGAAGATAGAAAAGAAATCGAAGAAGAAGAACTTGGCATTCAAAGCCATTGAAGAGAGCACCGATTCTGACTACTCCGAAGGAGTCGAAAAGGAGATTACATTGATATCGAGGAATTTCAAAAAATTCCTCAAAAGTAAGTATGCTAAAAGAAAATCCCATTTTACTAACGAACTCATATGTTTTAGATGTCACAAGCCAGGACACGTTCAGAGAGACTACCCCTTGGAAAAGAACCGTGACCAAGGAAAAGGCAAGGAGAAAGGGTGTAACGCCCTGCTTCCCAAAGCCGATGGAAGCGAGAACACTACGAAGGTCCGCATGAACTGGAGCGGTGAAGCTCGAGTCCATTAAGCGTCTATGATAACAACATCGCAGGGATCTTGCATGCAATCAGAAAAATTGAACATTCATTCATTAATAGCAACATCTAGAAGTTCGTACATGAAATAAAAGCTACAGGGTCTCAGCATGGCCAAAGAAACTACAACAAGGAAACATACCCTACTACAAAGCGCTAAACAAATCTAAGACAACAACAGAACAAGTCTCTAGTCCTCTGCAAGGAGCGATTCATGATCAACAAACTCCTGGTACTCTGTCTCATGCTCTGACATACATTCCAAAAACATGAATGTATGTCAGCAAGGGTCTGGCAGGTAAAAGGTGAGATCAACCAAGGCGATGTGTATGAATTATTAAAATAGGTTATAAGGTGAAGGCAGTTTTAATGTCACAGATATACATTTTATTTAGCAATACAGTTATGAGCATGGCAATTAAAGTAAGGCATTGATGAGCATTTCAGTTCTAAAGAATTAAAGCAAGCACTAATGAGCATGGCAGTTCTAAAGAATTAAAGCAAAGTAGTTGTGAACATGACAATTTTAAAATGCAAGCGAAGTGGCAACAATTTGTTCAAGTTCCATGCATATGTTTTCTATCATGTCTATGGTTCACGCCTTTAAGTCATGATGGGTGAATCAATCCTTCTCACGTCGGTATAATCGTGATTGACGCCACGCAACGTATAGATGGTGCTCATAAAGGGGACCCTTTCCCAGGCTGCACAACCCTAACCTCACCCAAATGTTGTGCTAGAACATGAGCCAGCCTAATCAAGTTCACGAGCTCACGAATTTAAGATTTTGCCATCAAGGACGCAAGTTCACGAATTCAAGTTCTTTCAAGCTGTTCCATTAATGTCCATGATACTATGCAATTTTAATCTATCAAAAGATTCAATTCTAACAATGTGTACAAGCATGATGTGGAATATGACACCATATCAATAGTTTATGACATTTACGACATTTTAAGACAAGGAAATTAAATGATTATTTAACAAACATGTGTGTCACATAATAAGTGTAGGTTATCGTGGCAATGTGCGTGAATGTCATTTCATGTGTCAAATTCCATAATTCAGCTTTAAATGAAAATGCGATTAAATAATTCGCACACTTGCCTGTTTGAAGCGATTTCAAGTGTCTGGGTGATCGCGGCAAGGGACGCGGTTTATCTGCGTCATTAGGTTTATACAACATCAAGCTAATGAATAAAATAATATTAAATTACTTATACCATACACGGTATATTATGTTGTTTTTATACATATACCTTACTATTTTGCATGATATATTATACTGTTTATATAATATTAATATACTGATTATGGGTATGCATAAATTTAGGTATTATAATACATCAACTAACCTGTATATAATATAAGTTATAACATATATGCATGGATGTATGAACTAACACATATAATATACTAAATATATATGCTAAACTAATATTATATAATGTACTGCTTATGTGTAATATAACAAAGCTTATATTAAAACCACTTACTGTTTGTTTGCTTGGGTTTGCTTGTAGGTGCGACGATAGGTGCGACGGGGATGAGCTCAGGCAGCGACGAAGTGAGCGTAGTGGCTGCGGCTGTGGCTGCGGCTGCTTTGCGTCCGAGCTTGGAGTGGCGGAAGGGATGCCGCTGCCGGGATGAGGAAGGTGAGAGCACCGGTGGTGTGTGCTAGGTGGAGGAGAGGTGATGGGTGTGACGACTTGGGGTTACGGTCATAATGGTGGTCGGTGGGTCTTAGAGGCGACGACAAGGTTGGCAGATTTGCAAGGTGGCGGTGCGCTGAGGGTTGCTGGGTTGTGGTGTTGGGTCAAAGGGAAGGCGTCGATGTTCGGAGGTGAGTCGGAGGAAGGCCGTGAGGGGTTGTTAGAGGGAAGTTGGATGGAAGGTTAGGGTTTTTTGAGGGTTGTGGGTAGAGGTGGTCGCGGTGAGTTTGGAAGGAGAGGAGGGTGGTCCGGTGGTTGGGCTGGGCACTGGGCGTGCAGGCTTGGCGAGCTGGGTTCGGCGTGGTTAGAGGGATGATGGCTGGTGGCTACGAGGGCTGAGGTCGGGGCGTTGGTGATCGGAGGTTGGAGAGGCGAGGTCGGGGCTTGGAGAGTTAGAGGTGCCGGTAGGTGTTTGCTGTAGGGTTAACAGAAGGTGAGGGCATGGGTTGTTTGAGGGGCACTGAGGTGATCGGAGAGGAGAGGCACTGGAGTTGGTGAGAGGATGGGGATGTGCAGACTGGCGGTTCGGAGGCGATGTGTGTGAGTCGGGGACGGCGAGAGGAGGAAGGCGGGCTGGGGTTTAAAGGGAAGAGACGAAGAACGAGAAGGAGGAGGTTGGATAGGTTGTTGCGAAAGTAAGGAGAGAGGGTGACGTTAGGGGGGGGGGGAGAGAGAGAGAGAGAGAGAGAGAGAGAGAGAGAGAGAGAGAGAGAGAGAGAGAGAGAGAGAGCGCGGGGGGGGGGGGGGGGGGGGGGGGTGAGTTGCACGGATCCCCTAGAATCCGCTGGGTGAGGGGAAGAGGGTAGTTAGGATATAATAATTAGTTAGGATATAATATTTGATTAGTTAAAGATTTTTTTAATTTAATTAAATTTGAAAACAGTTGAATTTAACAGTATGTTTAATAGGTTTCGAAAATATTCAGTATAGGAGATATATTTACATTAAATTTTCCATAACGCCCTCGACTCGGTGTTGCCAAAAAATTATAATAAAAATACTAGGACGATCGAGAGGGTCGTGAATACGGGGTCCGATCACGAGTCCGAATTACGGATAATGCATTAAAAATCAAAGTGCAAAATTATACACAATACGATCACCAATTACGTACTAGATTCCCACGACCGAAAAGTGGCCGTTACATCCTACACACCTTAAGAAAAATTCTGCCCTCAGAATTTCTATCAACTACTGATCAGGAAACAAATGAGGGTAGCACTCTCTCATCTCCTCTTCCATCTCCCAGGTGGACTCCCCTGGCGAGTCATGATGCCACATCACTCTAACATGATTGATGGACTTGTTCCTGAGTGTCTTCTGACATCTGTCAAGGATCTGCACTGGCTGCTACTCATGCGTCAGATCCAACCGAACAGTAATCTCTGAGTAGTCCACAGCGTGAGAAAGGTCACTGATATAATGTCGGAGCTGCAATATATGGAAGACATCATGAACTCCCTCTAAGGATGGTGGTAGTGCAAAGCAATAAGCTACCTCTCCAACTCACTCTAGCACATCGAAGGGTCCAATGTAGGACTAAGCTTGCCTCGCTTCCCAAAGAGGATCACTCCTTGATTCGGGGAAATCTTTAGGAATACATGATCTCCCGGCTGAAACTCTAGAGGACACCGTTTAGCATCCGCCCAATGCTTGTAACGGTCCTGGGCGATCTGAATCTTGTCCCTGATATACCGTACAACATCTACCGCTTCGACTATCATCTTTGGTCCCAAAAGCTCTATATCACCAATGTCATCCCAACTCAGTGGCGATCGACATTTTCTTCTGTAAAGAGCAGCAAAAGGTGACATGCCAATGTTTGCCTGATAGCTGTTGTTGTATGAGAACTCCACCAGGTGCAGATGATCCTCCCATGAGCCTTTAAAATCCAGCATTCAGGCTCTCAGCATATCCTCCAAGATCTGAAAGGTACACTCTGACAGTCCATCCGTCTACAGGTGATATGCAGTGCTGAAATTCAGACTGGTACCCAGATTGGTCTGCAGACTCTTCCAAAACTGAGACGTGAATCTCGTATCTCGATCGGATATAATGCTCATGGGGACTCCATGCAGTCGTACGATCTCCTACACGACATGTTCCACATCACAACTAATACTAGAAAGAAACTATAAAGGTTTGAGTTAGATCATTACCTTCATATACTTCCTTGCCAGTATCTCCATGGATTTTCCCACTCTGAATGGTATGAAGTGCGCAGACTTGGTCAATCGATCAATGATGACCCAGATTGCATCGTTCTGCTTGGTGCTCCGAGGTAAGCCAGTTACGAAGTCCATCGTGATGTACTGCCACTTCCACTCCAGAATCGACAGAGGTTGTAGCAGCCCAGCAGTGCGATAATGCTCAGCCTTCACTTACTGACACATAAGACACTTGGCAATGCTCCGTGCCACGCTTCTCTTCATGCTGTGCCACCAGAAATTCTGACGAAGATCCTTGTACATCTTCGTACCACCAAGATGAATGGAATAAGGTGAACTGTGTGCCTCATTCATCAATTCCTCTCTGACATCCCATGTAGGTACATAGATTCTACTGCCATATCTCAGGGATCTGTCCTCATGGATAAGAAAATCAGTCCCGAGTCTTGCTTCAACATGCTCTCTGATCTTCTGCAACTTAACATCTCCAGCTTGAGCACCCTTGATCCGATCTACAATCGTTGACTGAATCCGCATGTTCTTCAATGAAGAAGTGACTTCTGGTAGAACAGCTTCTACATCCAACTACCGCAGGTCCCGCTATAACTTCCACTGAGCCATAAGAATCATCACTTCTGGTAGTCGACTCAAAGCGTCAAGTATGATATTCACCTTCCTCGAATGATACTGAAGGTCGATGTCGTAATCAGCCATCAACTCCAACCATCTACGATGTCTCATATTCAGTTCCTTCTGAGTGAATATGTTTTTCAAACTTTTGTGATCAGCGAAAATTTTCACTTTCTCACTTAGTAAGAAATGTCGCCAGATCTTCAATGCAAATACAACAGCGGCTAACTCCAAGTCGTGGGTCGGATAGTTCTTCTCATGAACTTTCAACTGACACGAAGCATATGCGACCACATGATTGTGCTGGTGTAGAACAAATCTAAGGCCCTTGCCTAATGCGTCACATAATATCTTGAAGCCTCCACTTCTATGTGGAATAGCCAATACCGGTGCAGTAGTAAGCCTCTCCTTCAGAGTGCTAAAGGCTTGCTCACAAGAATCTGACCAACTGAACATGACATCCTTCCTCGTCAATTTCGTCATAGGCTTAGATATCCTCGAAAAGTCCTTGATGAATATGCGATAATATCCCACCAATCCAAGGAAACTCCTAATGTCAGATGCTGATCGAGGTGTAGGCCATTCACTGACTGCTTTGACCTTCTCTGGATCAATTAAAATGCCAGCTCCTGAACCACATGTCCAAGGAATGCAACTCTGTCTAGCCATAACTCTCGTTTACTGAACTTGGCATATAGACTATGAAGTCGAAGCGTCTCCAATACCATACTCAAATGCTCGGTATGTTCCTCCTCGCTCTTCGAATATACCAAGATATCATCTATGAAAATCACCACGAACTTATCTGGGAAATCATAGAAGATAATATTCATAAGATTCATGAAGACAGCATGGGCGTTGGTCACACCGAATGGCATGACAACAAACCCATAATGCATGTACTTGCTTCGAAAAGTTGTCTTGGGAACATCTTCACTCTCGAATTTCATATAATGGTATTTGCTCCGGAGATCCAACTTCGAGAATACTCTCGATCCACCATGTTGATCAAAGATATCGTCGATGCGGGGGTAATGGGTACTTGGTCTTCACTGTGACCTTGTTCAGCACCCGATAGTCAATGCACATTCTCCTCGATCTGTCTTTCTTCTTCACCAACAAGACAGGTGCACCCCAGGTAGATACACTGGGATGAATGAAACCCTTCTGTAATAGTTCATCCAACTGCTTCCTTAGCTCTTCCAGCTCGGCAGGAGCCATACGGTTAGGCGCCTTCGAAATTGGTTGAGCCCCTGGCATAAGATCAATGCCAAACTCCAACGCTCGATCGGGCGGTAATCCAGAAATGTCTTCAGGAAAGACGTCTTCAAAATCTCTCACTACTGCAGGCTTCTCAGGTTTAGCTATCAAAGATGTAACAATCAATTCACTCGGCTGGGCCCGGAATTTGACAAGTCTAAGCGAACGACTCCCACTGACGAACTCAAACACTGGGTGGTTAGGAATTTCGAATACCACTTTCTTCTTGTGACTATCGATCGTGTCATTAAAAGATCCTAACCAATCAATGCTGAGAACTGCATTGAAGTTGGGTTGATCGTGGACAATGAAGTTAGCATATAACTCGTGTTCACTAATTACCAAAGGACATGGTCTGCATGCCTATGCAACCTTCACCACACCATTCCTAGTAGTGATATTCTAACACTTGGGAAGAGTGAAAGTGGGAATCGAATGTTCAACTACAAACTTCCGGGATGAGATTGACATAAAAGCCCCAAAATCAAACAGGGTCTGGGCTAGGTGTGAGGAAACTAAGATGACACCTAAGATATAATATAACTAAGTTAAGCATGGTGATCTAACTAAGCAAGCATGAATTTATAAACAAGGTAAAGACTAAGTCTAGATGTTACCTGTGATCACATCAGCCTCACCCTCAGCCTCTACAGCTGTCATGGTGAACGCGCAGCACTTCGGCTGGTTGGTCTACTGAAAAGCTCGATTCTGCGGAACCAG
>JAULAV010002105.1:0-63359 GCA_030789695.1 Scilla litardierei | reverse complement strand
CTTACCAGGTACTTCATATCTGTGTAACATGGGTCTTCAGAGGAATTTGCCGTGAATAACTGTTCGTCGGTGAAAGAATTGTCAATTGGCAAGCTGTCATCCCCGTGCCTTTAAATTAACCGCGATAGGTGGTCTGCTACTATATTCTCTACTCCTTTCTTGTCTTTGATCTCAATATCAAATTCTTGGAGCAGGAGGATCCGCCATATCAAACACGATTTAACATCCTTCTTGCTCAGCAGGTATTTCAACGCCGCGTGGTCTGTGTGGATAATCACTTTGGACCCCAAGAGGTATGACCTGAACTTCTCGATAGAATAAACCACGGCTAGCAGCTCCTTCTCTGTAGTGGTGTAGTTCTTCTGAGAATCATCCAAGGTCTTGCTAGCGTAGTATATAGCATGAAGCTTTCCTTCTTTCTTTTGGCCAAGAACTACTCCTACCGCTTGGTCACTAGCGTCACACATTAGATCAAACGGCAGATTCCAATCTGTATAATCGGGGCTGAGATGAGAGCTTCCATTAACCTGTTAAAGGCTAGTAAACAGGCGTCAGTAAACACAAAAGGAGCGTCCTTGGCGAGGAGCTCCGTGAGAGGGTGAGCAATATTAGAAAAATCCTTTATAAAGCGGCGACTAAAACCTGCATGCCCTAGGAAACCACGTATCTCTTAAGGTTAGTGGGAGGCGGTAGACTCTTAATAAATTCGACCTTGGCTTCATCAACCTCAATTCCCTTGGAGGTGATGACGTGGCCAAGCACAACCCCTTAGGTCACCATGAAATGACACTTTTCCCAATTCAGGGTCAGATTATTGTCATGACACCATTCTAAAACCTTGGATAAATTGGCTAGGCAATCATCGAACTCGGTGCCATAAACCGAAAAATCGTCCATGAAGACTTCCATAATATCCTCGATAAAGTCTGAGAAAATAGATGTCATGCACCTTTGAAATGTGGCAGGTGCATTACATAGCCCAAACGGCATTCTTCGATAGGCGAATGTGCCATATAAGCATATGAACGTCGTCTTTTCTTGGTCTTCCCGATGCAACGGGATTTGGAAGAATCCTGAGTATCCTTCTAGGTAACAAAAGTATTTGTGTTTGGCTAAGCGCTCAAGCATTTGGTCAATGAAGGGTAGAGGATAATGGTCTTTTTTGGTGGCCTTATTGAGTTTCCTATAGTCGATACACATACGACAACCGGTGATAGTCCTAGTGGATATTAGCTCATTTTTTTCGTTCCTAACGACTGTCATGCCCCCTTTTTTGGGGACAACCTACACAGGGCTAACCCATTTACTATCGGAAATGGGATAAATAATGTCGGCCACTAATAGCTTCAAGACATCCTTCTTCACTACTTCCTTCATATTGGGGTTTAATCGCCTTTGAGGCTCAATGGAAGTGGCCTCCTTATCTTCAAGATGAATCCTATGGGTGCATATGGTTTCACTGATGCCCTTTAAGTCAGTAATGTTGTACCCTATTACCTTTCTATGGGATCTAAGGATTTTTAGGAGGCTTTCTAGCTGGGGTTCAGTGAGGGCTGCATTGACAATAACGGGGTACGTGGAATTTTCGCCCAAGAAAGCATATTTCAAATTAGCAGGAAGAGGTTTTAGTTCTACCTGAGGGGGGCGCTGGACACCCGTCATATCTCACCTGTGAGAAGGATGTGTCCTCAATTTCTGGTTCAGAAGGTGGAAACTCTTCGTTGGCTGAATCATAGGAAGAGCAGGGAGACGATGGTACGTTGTGGCAAACATCTGCAGATCCCATTTCCATAGCACACCTATCAACAGAGGTAAGATATGCAGGTACGCAATCACTATTAAACATAGAGCTTGGAGGACTTCCCTGGTCAATGTCATTTTGTAATGGTGGGGGATCCGTGTACTCCTCATAGGTGTGTTCTTCACATGTCGAAATCTGTGGGACGCTATCGTTGTATAAGCATAGTGTGTCTCCCTCGTATCGCACATAGATTCCATCCGCGACGGGGACACCATCCAAGGCATCCGCATTATGGAAAGCATTCTCAATAAAAACTAAGAGCTCGTGTGTAACCGGGTCATCTGTAGGGAACTCCACTGGACCATGGGCCCATACATCAGATACCACACTATCCAATATATCCAATAGCTGGGAACCATTCAATGGCTCCAATTGACGAGTCTGTCTCCAGCTCGCGTCAGCAGGTATGGCTTCAATGGTCTGGAGGAACATCACGTCCTCTTCGAAGCTTACGTGAATGTCACCCTCAATGGTACCTGCATCAGAAACCTTGTTCATTATATGATCCATGACCAAGAGCTGATTTGTGTTACCTGCAACATAGGTTCCTGAGCTAATAAACCGAACCGTATCAATCAATTCTCTAGCTGTGCATTCAATCATGGATTCGTCCATGCGCGAATCCTGAAGACCATGTAAATGATAAGGAGAGAAGCTAAACTCATCCGAGTCACTGTCAGATTCACTGGTCCACTGTACTTGCATTACCATATCCATCACGTCTGATTAACCGAGAATAATCACTAGCTGGAGGGAGATGTTAGTTGTGAGGCAACAATAAAAAGAGAATAAAATGGGTGGAAAGGTGAGAAATGGAAAGATTTGCTAGCAAACTTATCAAAATAAAAAATAAACTGAGATAACACTATTACCGTCCCCGACAACGGCGCCAAAAACTTGACGCACCCGAAACCTACACCTAGATTCCACCTGACGGTGTCACGGTCGCCAGGCATGGTATGACCCCTATGTGTCAATTCTGGGCTCTAACCGCAAGCGGACGGTGTCAAATTATAGTATAAAGGATGTTAGATCCCACAGGGATGGTGACAGTGTATTTGAGTTCTCAGCTTACTTTTATATCTCGAAGTGAGATAGCCGTCGGGTTGAGAGAATTGGTTGTGGTGTTGTTGTTGATTTCGATAATAAAAAGGACTAAGGTATTAGGGATCACCGCTAAGACCATTGTGGATCGACATTGGAATAGGATCCTTACGTTGCATTAAGGTTAGGGGATTAATCTCCCGATTCGTATCACTCTCGTCGGTTAGAATTGCGAGATATTTCAGTGGCTCTCATGGACACAATGGCGGTAGCCGTCAACGTAGCGATATAGTTCGTCGGTGGTCCCCTCAAGGCACGAGCCGGGCATAGTCACGAGCCTTCGTTGGATCCACCGATTTCCCTATTCGAATCCTAAGGATACCCCTTAAGCACATCAATTCCACAGACCGTGGGCATGATCTCAGTGCAGGTTATCCTAGGGATTCGGTAGGATCGACCGAAATACTCCCATTTTATCCCCAAGTCAACCTAGGGATCCAGATCTACATCTCTCCCCTAGGGTCTTAGGGCTAACCCATCAACCCTAGAAAAGACTATTTACTCATGGTGATATTGACAAATAAAAATACAATTTTTCAGAAAGAAAACATCATGGCAAATTGATAGGATGAAGAGTAAGAAACTTACAGCGAGCAATAGATCTATCGAAAAACCAAGATTCCCAAACGCGAGAATAGCAAATAAACTTCCCAAAAGTTATCCAACAATCTTCAAGAATTCAATCTAGTTCTAACAAGTATTTTTCTCTCTAATCTCCCCTCTCAAAATAATTCAAAAACTAAAAATGAATCGACCTTTCGAAATGCTGCCGCTGCTCACACTTCACTCCCCCAAGCACGGAACAGACGGCCGAAAAATATTTCCAAAAATGGCCTTCAGCATCGTCGACCGAGTCAGCGACTCGGTCTAGCAGTGGGTTGCTCGGTCGGCCGCTCGGTCCGAGCAGATGTATTGCTCAACCGAGCATGACAGTAAATCGCGCTCCTCCAAAATCATCGCTCTGTCTTCTCGGCCCAAGTCAGCTCTACTCGGTCGAGCAGATAGCTGACTCGGTCGCTGAAGAAGCTGCTCGAGCCATACAAAAGATTAGTCGGGCATAGGAATTAAGGGCTGCTCGATCGAGCACAATGAATGCTCCGTCCGAGCAGGCTGTGTATCTGCTCTCTTCTTCATTTAGCATCTGCTCGACCGAGCAGCTGCTCTGCTCGGTTGAGTCGCCTGGGAAACTCTTTCCTGGAGCATCTAAAGCTCCTACTTTCCTCTTGCTCTCTCATCCACTCCTCTCATGGCTCCCAAAACTCAGCGAACTCCTGTAGAGCTTCGCTAACGAGCTCACGGGCGTGTCAGATGTGTCCATATCCATATCGGGTCCCAAATCACTCCAAAATCCCTGAAAATTCATAAAACACTACGAAATTCGAATATAACGTTAGAAATGCGATATCGTAGGAAATACAGTTTTTGAACGTGAAAATGGCATGGAATGCGATGTCATGATGCTATGAAAAAGGTGTAAAATATGGACACATCATTAAGATATTCAGATTATTACGATTTTTCCACTGCACATCAACGATGCCCAAAATGACAAAATTAGTGTCAGCATGATCGTGAAGTCAAGTGGATCACTAATACCCTATCGGATCATGCGTTCAAGCCACGACAATTAATCAATAAAATCATAACACGAATAATCACGTGGTTCAATACATCAATAATGCACGTACGAAATACGTACGATAAATACCGGTCGTTATATCCTACCAACCTTAATAAAATTCTGCTCTCGGAATTTCTATCAACTAGGGTGCAGGAAATAAATAAGGATAACGCTCGCACTTTCCCTTCGGATATACACGCACCACATTCTCTACTATGCACACCGCCAATAGAACTACGCCATCATGCATAAATACTAACATTAATATTAATAACAATAGTAATACTACTAATAATACTAATTAATAACCATAATAATAGTAATAATATCACACACACACACACACATTACTAATTACACATCAATATCAATATTAATATACCATAACTAATACACAACACAGATAGTACCATCGTACAATACAATTAAAACCAATATTATAATTAAAGCAAATAGTAACACTTTACAAAATACCCACACCAACTTACTAACTGCGAGTGTGCCATCACCTTGCACACCCACATTATTACTAGTACACAATGCACTACCATATTTATACAATCATAATCCGAAATCATATAGTATTACACGTCGTATAACCACATAATCAATACTAATACATAAATACAAACATATTCAGTCAAATAACACCTTAATAGTACAATCACTTTACATGCTACGTAATACACACCACATAATACATATCACTACACTTGTATAAGAACACAATACACTACACCATACACAAATATATGCATATATACTATATGTACACAAAAGTATACACAACTATTGTATGAAAAGCTAGTATACTACTACATATATACGTCTATTCATAGATACAAACATAAAATAATGTATACCTCCAAGTATACATCTAAACACATGAATATATATCACTCCATATGGGCAAGCAATACAATATAATATTATAACCCTACTACTATGTGTAAGGCACACATGTACACACTATATGTATAGATTCATTTAACTAAGCACATACCTATCTAGGCATGAGCACACGCCCATACACATCAATATATAGGTCATACAATAGATAAGTACACCCCACTATAAACACACATATCATCATATACATTACACCCAACATACACATAACCTTACTAGTATAAAAATACAAACATAGACAAGTACGTCTAAGATATATACACTCATAGTAAATAGCCATACACCAATTACAATACATCCAGATACCCCTATATTGATATACCTATCCATACATACATATAAGAATGACGCTTACTACCATATATATAAGTATATATCTATCATGTATATCACCATATATGCATATACAACACAATAGGCAAACATACTATGCTAATATACCAAGAGGATGACCATGCATACATGAATGTGACACAGAGATCTATACACATGGGTCCACACACACTACCTACCTACATGCACTACAAACATCACAATTAATACCAATAGATCTACTATACATATACCATAAGCATTATAAAGAAAGGTTAGGCACTACCTGAAGTCACTCGTTCCGTAGCCTCATCCTCTGTGGCTGTCATGGTGAATGCCTGACGCCTCAGCTGGCTCTACCTCACTTGTTCAAAAGTCTTCTGTTGTGGAGCCAGAGGTGGTCTACGCTGAGTAGGCCCGAGAGGTCCAGCAGTCGTCAAATTGTTGGTGCAGCAAGAACAGTCTCTGGTACATTATACAGATGCTCCGTATATCAAGCGTAGATTCAGCAGCACTCTGCAGTCCTTCTTGACATGACCCATTCAATTGCAGTGAAAGCAAACCATCTGAGATCGATTGTTGTCAAGAGCAGCATGCCTCTTGAATTGTGCGGTCTGAGGAGGTCGAAGCTTGCCCCTCGGGTGCTCCTGTGGATGTCTGCTTCCTCCAGTCTGAAGCATCTTCTTACGCTTCATAATAAGCTCATGCTTCCTATAAGCATCCAATACGTCCTGATGTGTGGTCAGATTCACCGAAGACATTAAAGCCTAGAAGTCCAGGTCCAGACCCTGGAGAAACTGATATGCACGGTCTTCAGGATCCTCCACCATATGTGGAGCGAATCGACTAAGCATGGAGAACTCTGCCTTGTATTCATCAACGGTACAATTGCCTTGTTCCAGATTAACGAAGCGTTGATACAGATCCCTTTTAGCTGATCGGGGAAATACTGAGCGTCGAAATGCTCTTGAAACATGGGCCAATTGATGTGCTCGACTAGACGAGCTTTTTCTGCACCCCACCAGTTCCGTGCATTACCCGTCAGTTGCTCTTGGTAACATTCACCCATCCTGCTTGGTCAATATGAGAAAGACTCAGTCGTCTTCTGTACTTCGGGCCCATTCTTCAGCTTCCAGTGGCCATTCTCTTCCAGAGAAGCTCTTCCAGTTCAACTCCCAAAATTGCTTGGCTCCAGGTGCAGCTCGGGGAGGCAGTGGTGTAGGTTGTGAAGCTTGTTGTCCTTGCTGAATCGGCTAATGTTTGATCTCCAACATACCTCTCATGACTCCCATGAGTTCGTGGATATCGGGAGTACCGTTTCCATTGATTCCATTCCCGTTGCAAGTGTTGGGCCTCCCTGCCATGATGAAAACAAACAAAGTAAACATTTGTGTACGAGTTTGTCTAAATGATCTGGTTAGTAATAATACTAATACTGTTTCTGAAATATCTCGCAGAATGCATGAGAACATGCATGAGCCACCGCTAAAACATGTCACACACCGCTTCCCTTTGTACTTGGGAGCGAGAACGTGAGTGGGTCCGCATGTGCTTAAAGCAAAGAAGAAGTACTTTTTTCTTTCTTGTTTGACTTAAGCACAATAAGCGTTTTGTGTTTAGCAATTCAGGTCCTTGCATGCAAAACATCAGAAATAGCACAAATAATGATTACCATTTTATTCCAGCGTTCAAAAACGGAGTACACAAATGAATTAAGGCCTGGCATGGTCGTATAATTTATTATCGAATACAACACATGAACACAACAGATATAAATAAGTAGAGACTACAACGATGCTTTAGTCTTCAGCATGGAGGATCTTGGTGTCCTCGCAACTCCGGTCAGTAGGATCTACCTCCTGGTTCGGATCCTCGATAGTGGGGTCCTCAATGTACGTCGTCCCTAAACCTAACATATATTTCATGAGTTCATTGAATTAAATGTCAGCGAAAGGCTCGGAAAGATTTTATAGCAAATGAAAGCATTAACTTAGAGACAGAGACAGAAGAGCGTCAGAACAAAATTATGAAGAACAAGTGCGTAATTTAAAGTATGAGCATGGTGAAATAATTCAACATATGATTTGCATTTTAAAGAATTTAAACACAGTTGCAAGTTGAAAACTTTCAGTTATTTGTGCTCATGCATAATTCCATGTCCGAGTAAGTAAAGTGTTCTCGATACACCCTATCATCGAGGGTTTACCGTGACGCTTCTTTCCATCCCTAACCTGGAAATGGCCAAGATGCTTGCTTCCATTAGTATGGTATGGAAGTAGTCGTAATGTGTACAAGACACACTTACAGACTCTACTACATGAACCAACCCCACCCAAAGTGTCTGTCTAGTATTCGACTAGGTTCTTCCCATCTGTATCGATGGTATCACATGTTCGTTTAGAGGGTTATTGTAACCCTCTGTAGTCCAGTCTACGGGATAGGGTAACGTGTTGTGGCCATGTACGTCGTATTGAAGGTAATGGAGTAGGATCATTAGAGAGTGGTCCCCATTTGGAAGATCTTCTGACAAATGAGGCTCACATGTGTTGGGAAGCGTGTCAGAAGGTTGTGGTGTGTTTATGGGAAATGGTGTAAACTAGTCGGGCTGAGTATGTTGATCGACCGACTAGGCATTTTCATGCACACTTGTGCTCAGTCACGTGCACACTTCGAGCATGGACACATGCATATATCACCACCATGAACATGGTGAGTGGATTCACCACGAATATTTAGAAGATGGAGTTAGCCTTGGGCACACTCGTCCATCAAATCATGCACACGGATATCAAGATTGACCCTGCATATTAGGATGCGTACATGCAAAGTGTCCCACGGCTATCATGACCATCTTGAGATGTAATTTCGACTCTAGTGATAGCTATGCATGGTGGCCATTAGGGGTTAGGGAGTTTTGCAATAATACCCCTCACATAATCGCAAAAAAGTACAAGTGGATGAGTTTTGTGTAAAATGCCAAGGGAGGGTGTTTAGGACTTTGTGTATGAGTTAGTGGGTGTGAGATGGGTGTGTAGTAGCCATGCATTGGCCATGGGTGTAAGTGGATGAGGGGAATTGCCTAATTTGCCCATTTGGAGCATTCTACACTCTATGACTCATCCAAGCCCAATCTTATCTCTTTTTTACCATTGGACCACCAAATTTCGTGGCTAACTGATGTGTGAGAGTGTGGATGAGTTCTAGAGGCTAGGGAAGGAGATGAACTAGAGTTTGGAGCTAGGGTTTCCAAGAGGTGGTGCCAAGAAGAAGATAAGTGTACCTTGGAGGTCCAAACTTGAAGGATTCCTTGGAGTTGGAGGTGGTGCCAAGGAGAAGATAAGAGTACCTTGGAGGGCCAAACTTGAAGGATTCCTTGGAGTTGGAGGTGGTGCCAAGGAGAAGATAAGAGTACCTTGGAGGGCCAACCTTGAAGGATTCCTTGGAGTTGAGCAAGGGGAGGTCATCTTCTTCTTCCTAGAGGTTCAGATAGAAGTCTTACACCTATAAGAGTAGGATGGACAAGTTAATTAGGGTGCATGTTTCATTCCTCTAGTTATTTGTTAAGTTTGTTCAAGTTATGGCTAAAATTCATGATTTGTTGTGCTAGATGTATGATTTTGTTGCAAGCTCCATAAATTAGTTATATTTTTGTGCCTCATACTTTTATTATGATGTTTTTATTGTTTCTACAAATTTTTAGAATTTTATCTTGATTTTTGCTATTGTTTTCAACTTGTACAATACAGGACAGATTCTGCCCAATTCAGAGGAGATGTTGTCCGATTTGTTTTTAACCAATTACCCTATCAAATCTTTTTATTTTAAGCCCAAATTTTGGTATGTTGTTCATCAAGTAGTTCTATAACTTTTATTTGACCGGACCAAACCCTAATTTCGACAGCTACTATTTTTAAAAATTCCATCTTTCAAAACTGTACAGACTGTTTCCAGTTTCGACCACTTTTACAAATATAGCTGTATCTTCTTACTCAACCCTTCAAATGACTTGAAACTAGTCCCATTTGAAAGTTAACAACTTTATCTTGATTTCTTTTTTACTATGACTTTTCTAATTCAGTCTCTAAGTATTTTTTTTAAAACACCCACTTTTATAGCACAAATCTGCAGTTTAAAAACAGACTGAACCCTCTTCAGCTTTTAATTCATGAAAAATCCAATTTTTGGTTTTTAGATCTGAAATTTGGTTTGTGGAAGGTAGACACATAGATCTTTAACCCTGTGGAATTAGTTTGTGCATACAAGTTATTTCATTTCTCTGAAACGTGGTTGCAAGTTGATGTTATATTGAAAGGTACCCAAATGTGAAGTGTTTATTGTTAAGTGCTTGGTTATTGCTGAAAGTAAAGTGGTTAATTGTGCTCTAATGTTTCTATGAATAATGTTAAAGCATGTTTTAAGTTGTATAATGGCTACCCAAGGCTTAGTTGCTCAGTATATGTTTATGTTTAAGCAAGTGGTGTTGTGATGTGGTTATGGCAAATGAAAGTGTGTTGTAGTAAAGTTGAACATGAAACCCATTTGAATGAGCAACTAACCCTAAGGTAGAATGTCATGCTAGGGGTGTTCACTTGCATAGAGCAAGCTGACCCTCTAAGTAGGTGTTGGGTATGGGGGAAAGTAGAGAAAAGATGACAGTGCGGGATCTAGACTTGTTTGGGTAGTGGTCGTTGACTACTCACCGAGTGGTGGTCGTTGCTACACGGACCATGCATTGTCTTTGTGTTGTTAGCCTCACGTCCTATTATGGAGTGGCTAGCTCATGCCACGTTAGTTGGATGGGGAGCCCCGACCAGCTGGCGGGTGCAGTTGCTCCGTCCCGACCTAGGGACGAGGTGTAGCTCTCGTACTCGAATCTTGGTCTCGAACTTTCCAATGCATCATTACATGTGTAAATTAACAAACTCAAACACAAATGTGATAACCATATAAATCTTTGTGTGTTAGATCTCCTGTGGTGTGTAGTGTTCTTCTGATGGTCATGCTCTGACGTGACCCTTTTCGTGATTTAGGGTCTGAGCAGGGTCCGCAGGACCAGAGTTAGTGTTCTTCTGTAGTGGTGTTGTTGGAGGCGGCGATGTGGATGTATGCAGGTGTCGTTGAGGATGAGCTGGTAGTAGTGGCAGCTTCTATTGACAGGGTTGTAGTGGCTTTTCTTAGTCGTTCCTCCGGTGCCAAGAGGATGTACTCTTTTGATGATGTACCTCTATAGTAGTTGTGTCAGAAGATATGTAGTACTTTTTGAGTTGCCTTTTGGGTGGTGTTGTACATATTACTTTTGTAGCCAGTGGGCAGTTGTACTCATACTTTGTAGTAGACTTCTATGTATGGATATATGTGTGGACTCTAGCACTTGTAGTCTGTGTTGTTGTAGTTACTTGTACTCTCCTGCTTGACTTTCTGTACCACTTGTGATGTGATGTTGCACTTCTGTGATTGTCAGAGTTTCCTTCTTTTTACTTTACTGTGTTGTTTCAGTATGAGCAGTGACCTGTAGTGTTTTTATTTATACGCTTGGACTAAGTCCACGGCCCGTCACGTGGCTCATCCCCTTTTGTCTCGGGGAATCGAGAAGAATATTCTCTTCCCTTGAGTATTAGGATGCCTGTGGCGTGACAGGTTTTGTGGTGGCCCATGCAGGTCTACTAACACTTCGATACATGTAAGGACTACACAGTTTTTGCTCTGACATATCAGTATGTGGTACTAATTTGTATCTTATTCTCATGAAGCAGGATGGATGATGGAAGCGGTAACTCCAACGGAGGCACGGGAGGTGCTTTGACGAGACAAAGTCCTGTAACGGCCTGTTCCTGTCATACTTTCTTCGTGCACGTGCTTTTGACCGTGCACGTATTTATTTTAGACTTTGTTTGCTTTTGAACACTTTTGTGTGATATGCCGTTGTGACCATCTCGGAGGGTATTAAATCGTGGAGCTATTTTGGAACGACATTTCATGGATCGTTCTCCCACGGTTTGACCTTGTTTGAGGAGACGTCACGATTTTCACTTTTGTCGTGAGGCCTTTCTATTTTTAGTTTCGTTCCTCGTCATCGAAATTATGATCCGTCTTCTCTGTCTTCCTTCTCTCGTCGTCCCGGTCACCCCAGTATTTATTCCATGATTTTACAGCTCCGTTTGACCCACTTTCACTTTTATCCCCAGTCTAATATTGGATTAGCCCTAGGTTCTTTCGGTTTCTTCCCTATAATTATTAATAATAATATTATGCACCCAAAACTTGGTAGACCCAGCTTTTTCCTTGCTCTTGGCCGAACACACCATGGAGGAGAGAGAGTGTGTGTATCATGTTGTTTTGATGTATAATAATAATTTGTTTATAACAAGTCCTATTATAAAAACTGATCCTTTAATAAAACTAATCCTAAACCTAACCCTAGGCAGCCCAAGCCTCACGTGGGCCTGCACCCCCCCTCTTATAACCCTACCTACTATTTTAACCTAGGGGCTTTCATCTTTCTTTTTCACATCACTCGAACCATGCGCCGGCCCTAACTTTCCTTCTCCACGCAAACACAACAACCCGCCTTCTTCTTGTGTTCTCCGGCCAAAAACCCACCGCCGACGGCCACAGCACCTCGCCCCCGACCATCTCTGCCCCTCAGGCCGCCGCTGCCCTGCTGCTGGCCGCCGGAGTTGCCGCGTTTCGCTGCTATTTCGCGCGGCAGCAGCAGCAGCTTGTGGCGGCCGCCGCTGCCGCCACACCCCGGCCGCCGTGGATGTTCCCCCCTCGCAGCCGCCTTCGCGTCAACCTGCAAGCACAGCGAGGAGTTTTATAGGTCAGCTTAATATATGATGTTTTTGGGGCTTATAATTGTTAGGGTTTATTAGAATAGGTTTTGGTTATTGTTGATTGTTAGATCATTGATGTATTAGAGTTTTTGATGTTAGGGTTATTCCACCCGAGAGAAAAATTGATACTGTTAATGTTGTGCTTTTTGTTAAGCTTCAATGATATGTTAAATATGATGTTAGGGTTATGTAAGTTATAATATAGATGTGAATCTCCCATGAAAACAGTATATTCATTATATTAATAAATTTTGTTAGCCTAATATAACAGTAGGTAATATTTTAGTTTATAATGTTAAACTTATGATGTATGTTTCTTCTTATATCATGGGTTATTGTATGTAATACGAGTAGCAGTTATTTATAATGTTAGTAGTATAGTTAGCAGTAAGTATATATATAAGTTAGTTGGTCTAATAGTTATTATTATTATTTTTGACTGATAACGGGACCGAATGACGCAGGTAGTTTCCGAGCTACCAAAGTCGAGTAACTGAAACCGCGACGGGGTCCGTAACTGCTTCCAGATCCGACGCCAGATTTACGCGTGAATATCATCCAGGTAAGCCCCCTAACTCGTAGCGAACCCACACCGTAGATCAATCAAACCCTAAACTAAAACTAGACAACGTGAACTAAATTTACTTTCTGCATTTGTAAAACGCTGTCCACTGTAGAAATCGACCATCGGACGACTTTTCTGTGCACATAGGGTAGTGGTCGATTTAGGTTGAACGAAACACCAAAACGTGACGTTGACGAATAGGATAGTCCCGATAACCTAGAAACAAACCTTAACAGGACTTTTTTTGAAATCGCGACCTGACCCCGTCGCCGTGACACTGTTTCAGACGGACTACCACGGACGCGACGCCTGGACGAGACGCTCTGGACGGACGACACACCCACCATCGCAGGCAAGTGTATTCACTTGCACTTTTGGCCATGCTTAGGCCTTAGACTATTAGAAACTGTTAACTGTGAACAAAGAGAACCGGATGTGAAATGATAGCGTCCGGGACGTCCCTTGACGGCTTAGACTTGACGACGAAGCCTAAGCCCGACAACAACAACAATTGACACCTTAGGGTTTTTCCTGTGTGTGCGTGTGTGTGGACCCCCTAGAATAACTTTCCTTGGCATGTCATGTCCTGTTACACAAAAAGCCTTCAGGCGTTTCGGATGCTCTCCACGCGAGAGTGATCCCTGTTATACAAAAGCCTTCGGGCGTTTCAGATGCTTCCCTAGCGGAGTGATCCCTGTTACACAAAAAGCCTTCGGACGTTTCGGATGCTCTCCACGCGAGAGTGATCCCTGTTATACAAAAGCCTTCGGGCGTTTCGGATGCTTCCCTAGCGGAAGTGATCCCTGTTACACAAAAAGCCTTCGGGCGTTTCGGATGCTCTCCACGCGAGAGTGATCCCTGTTATACAAAAGCCTTCGGGTGTTTCGGATGCTTTCCTAGCGGAAGTGATCCCTGTACTTCTTGTCCTGAGTTCCTGGGTTGGGGTAGGGTTGAGCGCGCGCACGGCGAGAGGGTCTGATCCCCCTCGAACCGTAAGGCATGAACCCTTCATGTCACAATTGTCCTGTCTTGTCTTGTCCTGCCACGTTTCGTCTTGTCCCGTCCTGTTTGTCATGTCTTGTCCTGACACCTGATAGGTTAGTCCCATAGTTGGTAGCACACTCTACGACTACTACTTGCTACGCTTTACCTTCCTGCTGCGTGTACTTCCTTTTTGTTACTCTGTTATAACCACAGCATGCTAATCAACCAGTAAACCGTTGTGTAATAGAACCCCAGCATGCTAATCAACCAGTAAAACATTTGTTTAATAGTTGGTGCACTTGCAGTAGAGTCTAACCTTTCTTGTAGACTTTACCTGACGTACAGTTCCTTTCTTTTGGGTGATGTACGTCAGGTGTCCAGCCAGAGTTCGTGGACGAGGTAGACTCACCGTTGTACGTGGAGCTGAGGACGTCGACCCAGAGTACGTGTCTGACGAGGACCAGACCTTGAGGTCTTTTCAGTCGTCACTTTTCAGAGGTTACTTCTTTTAGTTGCTCTTCGATAGTTGTTGCCATGCATAGGCTTTCTCCTTTTAGATCTTGTACTCGCTGGATATTATCTCTCTATTTTTAATGAATGCCACTTTATTTCTGTACTTTTGTTGTTCCTAAACTTTATAAATGCAAGAACCTGAAAATTTTAAAAATGGTACCCATACAGACGCTTATTGGGTCCGAGCTTCACAGCTCGACCCAAGCGGGCCTTTGTCACGCTTCGCCTCCAACGTTTTGGGAAGCGGGGCATGACAGGTTTTAGTGGTGGCCCATGCAGGTCTTGCAAAAGTTCAAAACAATAAGAGTATCGCATTCATTTAATATCCATGTACAAGTCTAAATTAGTTTTTCCAGTCTTAGATGGTAAGAAGATTTAGATAGACACCCAGGTTGATAGTCTGACGTCTTGGTTAAGATTTAGTCATCCTCGTCCTAGGATACCTTAGTAGCCCTCACTTGACTCTGACCGTGCTAGATTTCTAGAGCTTTTCTTTTAGACGTTCGCTAGGGTCCATCGACTTCGGGTCCGGCAAAACGTGATCTTGATTCTCTTAGGGCCCTTCCCTGAGATCTCTCTATTACCGTCTGGTTCGTTAGGAAATATTAGTGTTGTGCTTTCCATGATCCTTAGACGGCCGATAATTAGAAATCCCGAATTTCTAGCATCCTTCCAACCATTACACTTTTGTGTTATCGACCATAGAGTCCCATCGTAGCTTCCGTGAATCATATCCTATGTGTAACTATCATGCAATCATTTGTCCTTTCTCCCGATTCACGTAATCGTTCCCTGACGATTATCGTTGATCCTTCGAATCTTTCTCTTCGCCAATTCTGCCTCCTCTAAGAGTATTTTTGAAGTTTCTTATCAAGTTCTTCGCTCAGCTCAACTTCTTTGAAAACCCCTATATTAAATATTAAAAAAAAATTCCTTGCTTTTCGGTTGAGTTAAAATTCTTTCACTAATTTTGAAAACCTTCTTGATCGTAAATTTTTACTATCTCATACTTATTTTCAAATCGGTAACTTTCGTATTTCGGTTTTAAAACCTGGTTACCATTTTGATAATTCAATAGGTATTACTTTTTCTAAACTACAAAATTTATTTTTAACCACTTACCGTACGTACTTTTAGAATATTTTCTAAACCAAAGGGGACTTTAAATTTTTTTTGCAGCCCTATGTTCTTCGTGCTTATACTTCAAGAATTATTGTTTAAACTCATTTACATTTGCAAAACGATCGCTACCTCACCCTACTTTTATTTCCTTCATCTAACTCTTTTTCCAAATTGTAATAATTTTACCAGCTGCTCACTTTTTCCTACCTATTTTTTTAGTCTAAAAGTATATGACATCATACTTTGCACGTAATTCTTCTTTCGTCTATCTAATTATTTTGAGAAATATTTTTGTTTCATCGACCAACTATCTCCTTACCCCGCCTTATTTGAACTCGTTTTTTTCCGATCTTATTTCGTTTCTCCCTTGGGTTAGTTTTCCTTTTATTGTTTAGACATCAGTCCATGTAGTTGTCTATGTTACCCCTAGTTTAGTAGTAGGCTTCTGGTATGTGATGTCGTCATGGTGCATGAGTATAGGTAGCGTGTGTAAACCTGTATGAGTGTGTTATCTTTAAGATCCTGATGATTGCCTTTTGTGTCTTGAATGTGTACTCAGTGTTAACCGTGATATGCTTGAAGTTGGCTGAATGACGGTATTCATATATGTGAATAGAGTCATAGCAGACAGTTCCTTAGACTTAGTCTTTTGTATTACTGAATAGCTTATCTTTGACTGTTTGTGATTATATCAAAACTCTTGTTTTCTTTTGAACCAAATCTTTAAAGTTTTGAAACTAGCTCACAGGATCACAAATCATTTATCCTTCCTCATCCATTACCGCAACTCGACACGTTTTTTTTCCAAATGTTTTAAAATGTTTTCATTGGTCTTAAGTCCCTCTTTCTCTTCTCTTCACTCTCCCTTAGAAATATTTGTGGTTGTGGTTGTTGTATTATTGGGACTAGCTATTATCGTTATAGGATTTTGCTTGCGGGTAGGCTCAGGGTGAGATGAGATTTGTTATAGCAATATTTAATTGATTTTTTTGAACAACGGGATATTAGATTAGATTTCTTGGAAAAAAAATGATGAGGTGTCCAAGACTTATTTATAATATCGACGTGTGACGGACTCAATGGAGAATCCTGGTTGGGTGAAATTATATGCTGAGAGATGAGTATTTCTCAGACCTGAAACTTGGACGATTGGTAGATAGGAGTAGATAGGAAGGTATAGTATGAGTTAGAGTGATCATGAGAATGAGTAGAGCATTTAAAGCCTCAAGACTTGATTGTCGAGTTGACGTGAGAAGACATTGGGAATAACACGACGTGTTGAGATGAAAGAATGGTTAGGTGGTCGGACTTAATATTGGTTGGGATTAATTATAGTGAGTAGGATGAGATGTGATCTTGATAGTCCAAATTGTTCGGCGGATAAATTTATGGGAAGATATGATGAAGATTGCATTGGGGACACGACGATTGTCGATTTGTGAAAAGTGTTATGGGTTAGACAAAGTTTTTGTTTTGGATTGATGATTGACTTAAACATCATTTTGGAAATTGATTAATATTGGGAAGAGATCGAGAAATTTAAAAGATATTATTGAGCGGTGATGTTTGGCGGAGTGATATGGTATGAGAAGATAATTATTATTCTTTTGGTGAGAACTTGGAATTGGAAATTTGAACAGTAGTGATGGGTCTATAGTTAAGTATTAGGAGGAGAGTTGGTCGTGGCATTGTCCAGTGAAAAGATGGGCTATGATGGATTATTGTAGGAACGATATTGAAGTCATATGAATTAGAGAATATTATGTGGAAGATGGGAGTGATAGGTTTAAGTACTTATAGATATTATTATTATTATAAGTGATTCCGAGGGCGGAATCATTTCTAAGGTGGGTAGAATGTAACAGCATGTTCCTGTCATACTTTCTTCGTGCACGTGCTTTTGACCGTGCACGTATTTATTTTAGACTTTGTTTGCTTTTGAACACTTTTGTATGATATGCTGTTGTGACCCTCTCGGAGGGTATTAAATCGTGGAGCTATTTTGGAACGACATTTCATGGATCGTTCTCCCACGGTTTGACCTTGTTTGAGGAGACGTCACGATTTTCACTTTTGTCGTGAGGCCTTTCTATTTTTAGTTTCGTTCCTCGTCATCGAAATTATGATCCGTCTTCTCTGTCTTCCTTCTCTCGTCGTCCCGGTCACCCCAGTATTTATTCCATGATTTTACAGCTCCGTTTGACCCACTTTCACTTTTCTCCCCAGTCTAATACTGGATTAGCCCTAGGTTCTTTCGGTTTCTTCCCTATAATTATTAATAATAATATTAGGCACCCAAAACTTGGTAGACCCAGCTTTTTCCTTGCTCTTGGCCGAACACACCATGGAGGAGAGAGAGTGTGTGTATCATGTTGTTTTGATGTATAATAATAATTTGTTTATAACAAGTCCTATTATAAAAACTGATCCTTTAATAAAACTAATCCTAAACCTAACCCTAGGCAGCCCAAGCCTCACGTGGGCCTGCACCCCCCCTCTTATAACCCTACCTACTATTTTAACCTAGGGGCTTTCATCTTTCTTTTTCACATCACTCGAACCATGCGCCGGCCCTAACTTTCCTTCTCCACGCAAACACAACAACCCGCCTTCTTCTTGTGTTCTCCGGCCAAAAACCCACCGCCGACGGCCACAGCACCTCGCCCCCGACCATCTCTGCCCCTCAGGCCGCCGCTGCCCTGCTGCTGGCCGCCGGAGTTGCCGCGTTTCGCTGCTATTTCGCGCGGCAGCAGCAGCAGCTTGTGGCGGCCGCCGCTGCCGCCACACCCCGGCCGCCGTGGATGTTCCCCCCTCGCAGCCGCCTTCGCGTCAACTTGCAACCACAGCGAGGAGTTTTATAGGTCAGCTTAATATATGATGTTTTTGGGGCTTATAATTGTTAGGGTTTATTAGAATAGGTTTTGGTTATTGTTGATTGTTAGATCATTGATGTATTAGAGTTTTTGATGTTAGGGTTATTCCACCTGAGAGAAAAATTGATACTGTTAATGTTGTGCTTTTTGTTAAGCTTCAATGATATGTTAAATATGATGTTAGGGTTATGTAAGTTATAATATAGATGTGAATCTCCCATGAAAACAGTATATTCATTATATTAATAAATTTTGTTAGCCTAATATAACAGTAGGTAATATTTTAGTTTATAATGTTAAACTTATGATGTATGTTTCTTCTTATATCATGGGTTATAGTATGTAATACGAGTAGCAGTTATTTATAATGTTAGTAGTATAGTTAGCAGTAAGTATATATATAAGTTAGTTGGTCTAATAGTTATTATTATTATTTTTGACTGATAACGGGACCGAATGACGCAGGTAGTTTCCGAGCTACCAAAGTCGAGTAACTGAAACCGCGACGGGGTCCGTAACTGCTTCCAGATCCGACGCCAGATTTACGCATGAACATCATCCAGGCAAGCCCCCTAACTCGTAGCGAACCCACACCGTAGATCAATCAAACCCTAAACTAAAACTGGACAACGTGAACTAAATTTACTTTCTGCATTTGTAAAACGCTGTCCACTGTAGAAATCGACCATCGGACGACTTTTCTGTGCACATAGGGTAGTGGTCGATTTAGGTTGAACGAAACTCCAAAACGTGACGTTGACGAATAGGATAGTCCCGATAACCTAGAAACAAACCTTAACAGGACTTTTTTCGAAATCGCGACCTGACCCCATCGCCGTGACACTGTTTCAGACGGACTACCACAGACGAGACGCCTGGACGAGACGCTCTAGACGGACGACACACCCGCCATTGCAGGCAAGTGTATTCACTTGCACTTTTGGCCATGCTTAGGCCTTAGACTGTTAGAAACAGTTAACTGTGAACAAAGAGAACCGGACGTGAAATGATAGCGACCGGGACGTCCCTTGATGGCTTAGACTTGACGACGAAGCCTAAGCCCGACAACAACAACAATTGACACCTTAGGGGTTTTCCAGTGTGTGCGTGTGTGTGGACCCCCTAGAATAACTTTCCTTGGCATGTCATGTCCTGTTACACAAAAAGCCTTCAGACGTTTCGGATGCTCTCCACGCGAGAGTGATCCCTGTTATACAAAAGCCTTCGGGCGTTTCGGATGCTTCCCTAGCGGAAGTGATCCCTGTTACACAAAAAGCCTTCGGGCGTTTCGAATGCTTCCCTAGCGGAAGTGATCCCTGTTACACAAAAAGCCTTCGGGCGTTTCAGATGCTCTCCACGCGAGAGTGATCCCTGTTATACAAAAGCCTTCGGGCGTTTCGGATGCTTTCCTAGCGAAAGTGATCCCTGTACTTCTTGTCCTGAGTTCCTGGGTTGGGGTAGGGTTGAGCGTGCGCACGGCGAGAGGGTCTGATCCCCCTCGAACCGTAAGGCGTGAACCCTTCTTGTCACAATTGTCTTGTCTTGTCTTGTCTTGCCACGTTTCGTCTTGTCCCATCCTGTTTATCCTGTCTTGTCCTGACACCTGATAGGTTAGTTCCATAGTTGGTAGCACACTCTACGACTACTACTTGCTACGCTTTACCTTCCTGCTGCGTGTACTTCCTTTCTGTTACTCTTTTATAACCACAGCATGCTAATCAACCAGTAAACCGTTGTGTAATAGAACCCCATCATGCTAATCAACCAGTAAAACAGTTGTTTAATAGTTGGTGCACTTGCAGTAGAGTCTAACCTTTCTTGTAGACTTTACCTGACGTACAGTTCCTTTCTTTTGGATGCTGTACGTCAGGTGTCCAGCCAGAGTTCGTGGACGAGACAGACTCACCGTTGTACGTGGAGCTGAGGACGTCGACCCAGAGTACGTGTCTGACGAGGACCAGACCTTGAGGTCTTTTCATTCGTCACTTTTCAGAGGTTACTTCTTTTAGTTGCTCTTCGATAGTTGTTGCCATGCATAGGCTTTCTCCTTTTAGATCTTGTACTCGCTGGATATTATCTCTCTATTTTTAATGAATGCCACTTTCTTTCTGTACTTTTGTTGTTCCTAAACTTTATAAATGCAAGAACCTGAAAATTTTAAAAATGGTACCCATACAGACGCTTATTGGGTCCGAGCTTCACAGCTCGACCAAAACGGGCCTTTGTCACGCTTCGCCTCCAACGTTTTGGGAAGCGGGGCGTGACAGTCCACAGTCAGGGGCGACGTCTTTTGACGCAGCTACCATGATACAGATCTTAATCGGAGTTTTTGAGCATATACGGAGCGACAGCAGGGTCATACTCCGGCGCCGTATTCCACTTCCACCAACAGATTGTTCAAGGACTTCACACCTAAGTCCTTCTGTGGAGACGAGGAGGGCCTAGAGGTTGATGAGTGGCTCAGCCACACGGAGGACTGCCTGACTTTGGTAGGCGCCCCTCGAGTTGCGTGGGTGGATGCAGCATGCAGATGCTTCACCTTTACAGCAAGGGATTGGTGGAGGGCCCAGCAGCAATGCCTCAAGGGGACAGTGTTGACATGGGAAGAGTTTAAGAAGCTGTTTGAGGCGACATACCTCCCAGATACCGCCATGGAGAGGTTCAAAGCAGCTAAAGCAGGGTCAGAGGAATGTTGACCAGTATGATGCTGAATTTTCACAACCCATAAGTATACCCCTGAGTTAGTAGAGAAAGAGGCCGATAGAGCACGGAGATTCAAGAAGGGCCTGAATCCAGAGTACGGAGGAGCGAAGTCGACATCAGTCTTATCTACCTAGGAGGCAGTGTTGGCAGCTGCTAGAATGCATGAGTCTTACCTCCGTAGATTGGGAAGGTTACCAGCAGCCAGTAATCGATCACAGACGGCTCAGAGGACTGCAGTTTCAAGTCCGGTTCAGACGACCCAGTTCAAGAGGCCAGGAGCTCCACAGCCAGCACCTTCAACTCCGAGACAGCCAGCCTGTTTCCATTGCAACAAGTTGGGGCACATAGCTAGAGACTATCAAGCCTGGCTATAGAGAAGGTGTTTTAGTTATGGTGGCCAGGGACATGTTTAGAAACAGTGCCCAAGGGGATGTCAGGGGTCTCCTGAAGGTTATGGTGTGGCAAGGCCGGGTCAGCAGCAGCAGCAGCAGCGTCAGCTTCCAGCGGCCCCTCAGAGACTTCCACTACCGACACCACCGCAGAGGCCAGGACAGGCAGGGCAGGGGAGACTGCCAAGGACACCGCAGCATCCGATGGCTGGGAGAGAGACCCCTGCACCTCAGCAGCGTCAGACTTTTCAGCTGACGGCAGTCGCAGAGGAGGGCTCCAATGGAGTCATCACTTATGAGTATTTTACTCGGTCATTTATATGAATTGTTTCTTGTAGTGTAATTGGGTAGATGCTTAGTAGTTTTGTTTTCTGTTGGGATAAGTGTTATTAGAATTGCATCCTTTCTTGCCATAGCATTATTTGATACCGGGGCGTGATCGGTCCCGAGTATACACCCAAAGAACAGTTGTAGTTTTACCGCAAGCGCACGGTATAGCGGCGAGCGGGATATCGAACACAGGGACTATGGTAGAGCTCAGAAGATGGGGGCATGTTAACGGGACTAGTTTGGCCGGGCCCGGAAGAGCCAAGTCAACTACGACTGGTCAACCAGACTACTATGACCTTGGGGCCTCGGCCCAAGGATCTCACGGGCGGACCGCGCTTCTCCACACATGACGAAGGCCCACTTCCACAGTGGAGGAAATCGGGGCCCAAGTCAAGGAAACATTCGCCAAATATGGCAACCGTCCAAGTCCATCACTCTCTAGCCATCATGGCTCGGCTTAATGGCTCGCTTAATGGCCCGACTTAAATGGCCTTCACTCTATAGCCATCATGGCTTGGCTTAATGGCTCAGCTTAATGGCCCGACTTAAATGGCCATCACTCTCCAGCCATCAAGGCCCGCCAGATATGGCAACCGCCCGAGTCCATCACTCCAGCCATCATGGCCACCTTTAGGACATTCATCTCCTCATCAAGATGGGCGCAATTAGTGGAGGTCAAAACTTCCCACATTTGCACGTCCCCATGAATGATGGCCATGATGTCACATCATGGCACATTATCAGGACGAGTCACCTATATGAGGGGAGGGTGGGCATCATCCAAGGGGACCGCATCTCAGGTAACAAAACCTAAGGTATTCCATCAACGACCTCGTTCCCCCAATTCATCTCCTTCCTCCCCCGCTCGCGCCGAGAGACGCCGTCACGATCTCCTCACGAGTCGGACCGTCTCCGCCGGGCCTCCTTTCTCAGATCTCTATCTGACTTAGGCATCGGAGGGGATTTGGCCGGAACCAAGGTCCGGCCCCCTGACGAGCGTTCTCGTCTACGCAGGTGAACAACAGACCAACGGGCCGAGGCTACCCCTCGCCCCTCTCCGACCACTCGATCAACCGGACGGTGAGGCTTCCCCTCACCCTCGGCCTTCCTTGGCCGAGCACGCCCTACCAAGGCCGAGCGTCCAAATCGGGTCTGAGACTCACTCTCGCCACCAGACGGCCGTGCATCTACCCGGGCGACTGAGGCTACCCCTCGTCCCCCTATCCCAGCCGAGGCCGAGCGTCTCAACCAGGGCCGAGGCTTCCCCTCGCCCCTTCTGCACCGATTCGAAGCCCCCGAGGGACCCAAAGCGGGTCCCTTGACCACGTTGACCGGGTTCTCCACGGTCAACGCATTGTAGTGAGAAAACACTCCGAAACATCTGGCGCCGTCTGTGGGAACGAGTCGACATCCACGACGTCAACCACATCGGGAATGATTCGTTCCGCTTACTAAAATCTTGAGATGCCAATCCCCGGGCGATGAAGGTCAATCCGATCCCGTGGATCTGGCTTCCCACCGAGTCGGATCGTCGCCATCGCCTTCGATCCCGAGGCGAGTCGTATCGACCATTGACATCTTCATGTTCAACAATCTCTACGAAGGCCATTAGCCTGGCCAAAAACATGTGGAGAGCATTTTTCACGTGTTGTGCGGGGCCGGAAGAATCCGACATTCAATTGACCCCAGAATTGGACGATCGCTAATTTGGGCCTTAAACCCACCAACCTGCTATTGAACAAGACCGCCATGGTGCTCAGGGGGTCACTTTCATTCTGAAGTTAGCTCGGAGGAACATTCGTTGCTGAGTACTTAAAGCTCTGCCTAAACTCCGAGCTCGGAGTTCGAGCTACGAGAGCCTTTCATAAGACCGCCATACACCGCCGGAGCCCGATCGGAGCCTCCCTACCTCAGCTGATCTTGCCTCCCGAAACGATGACCTGGCGGTCGGATTCCAGAATCCATTGTCATTCTCAGGTATCCTCATCACTTGAGATTTAGAAATGAAGCGTCTTGCATCTTATCCTTATCCCTCTTCTGACCATCCTCTTCCCATTGCTTTTGCTTATGTCCCGAGCTCAACCAACCTCCCCGATGAGGCTGGCTGGATGATGTCCCAGAGGAAGGTGGCAAACTAACTCCCTAGAGTCGAGATCGAAGCCAACCACTCGTCGGAGTTCGACACTCGTCGGAGCTTGATACTCGTCGAGGCCCTGTCAGAACTCCCGCCTCGTCGTCGAGGAATGGTCGAGGATCGCATCAACTCAAAATGCGGCCGCAATCCTTTCGGAAGGGTGACGATCGATCGGCTTCTCCGAGACCCCGATCGAGGCATCCCACGTCGAGGCCCCTTTGGCGAAGCTATTGGACCCGCCTCCTCTCATCTCCCCTTCCTCGGTCCTCCGTCCCGCCACTGGCGTCTAGATCACATCCGTGATCTGAGCATGGGCCAAGCCCTCACAAACCCGACACAAGGTGCCGACGTCTTGACCGAGATCGAAATGGCCAGTAGGCGGAAGGACGAGCCATGGATCCTTGACCTCGTGGGCAGAATCAAGAAATGGCTCAAGGAGAGCGAACAGGACGAGAGGTGCATTTCTGATCTGCACCGTCGACCCCAGATCCATAGCATCGACCCCACCTCCGACTTCGAAAGCAAAAGAAGGCGGCTTCCACAGGGTCTCCTTCCGACAGATCTCGATCCGAGCTCTCTAGGATTGAATGGATCAGCCTCGACACGATGAAGCTCGCAAAGTGCCGATCTGACCCCGGTGGCGTCGATCAAAGCTTCCTCAGCTACCAAATCTCACCGGAGAACGATTGTGCCCCCAGGTGTTGATCGAAGCGGCATCGGCACAATGAAACTCGCCATGGGTTGATCCAGACTCGATTGAGCTCGCCCGTCCTCCGCCTGATGCAGCATAAGCTCGAGTCCCCATCCCAACGTAACGGGACCGCCACCTCGCGCCGCGTGGAGGGCGCGTTCGCTGGTCGTCGCACGACCCTCCGGTGACCGGTGCTGAGGGGTCACGAGAAGAAGGAGCCTGCGGATTTCGATCAACCTGGCGGCGCCCGGCATCTTCCTTGCGTGGCAGATCCGACACCCAAACCACGAGGCCATCTGGCTGTGGGCTCCCTCCATCACCTGCAAGCTCTGCATCGCCGTCTCCTAGATCCCCAATCGATCGCAGGAATGAAGAGGCCGAGGAGCACGCATATTCTCCCGACCATGACCAGCTGTCGAGGTGAAGAGAGGGTTGAGGAAGCTCGCGATCTTTGACGCTGGAGACATTAGTGGGTGGGGCTTGATCGTGGAATTGCCGCGAATGGAGATCAGACCCCCAACATATTCAACGGCACTATGGTTGATGTGTTCTCCATCAATTACAATGACCGTCCTTTCCCAATGCTCTGCCACTAAACAAAAGGGGAGACAACCCAAGGATCCATGCCGAGCGTGCTAGCGGACCATGGTGGAGATGCGGGGGCGTTGAGGCGTCAACTAGTCACGCCAAGGTGCCGAGGGGGGCAACCGATCTGAGTTGTCCAAAGCTTGATGATACTCCCCCCTACGGCTCACGAAGGTTCAATCAGGTCCAACAGGACCGCCCTTCGATCAGAAGGGGAACAACGAAGACCCATCCGGGAGTGGCAGAAGCAGACCCCCAGCGGCCACGAAGCACCGGCCTTGGATTCCGAGAGCCCCAGCCCCAGACTACTGAGGAATTAATCCTCCATCGATTTCCCTCTGTCTGATCTGGGGGGGACTGGGATCCCAATTCATCACTAGCGATGTATCCTGGGCCGCTCAATGCTGGGAGGACGAGGATGGCCGAGCCGAGCAACCCAACAGCACCCGCCAGCCATGACCAAGCCTGCCGAGCTAGCGAGGCTACGTCGTCTAACCATAACGAGTTGCAGGCCATGCCGAGCTATTGGACTTACCATACTCTTGGCCGAACGAACCTAACTCTCTTCACAGGTTGCCGACCAACCCTATGAAGAACTCTCTTCAGTACCCAGAAGATTTCAACTGGCCAGCAAAGGCAAAGAGCCTCTCGATCAAGGATCTAGACAAAAGCTGGAGCCGGAGCTAGGATCCAGACGAAAGCTGGAGCTGAAGTTGGAAATGGAGCTGGAGCTGGAGCTGAAGTTGGAAATGGAGCTGGAGCTGGAGCTGAAGTTGGAAATGGAGCTGGAGCTGGAGCTGTGCCTAGACGAGGCCGACCCATCCAGGAGGAGGCCGACCACACCAGTTTACCCGACCCGGAAGGAGGCCGGCCAGACGAGTCCGACCGCCTTGCCAAATATCGGAGTCTCAACGCCAAGCCACCTTGTCAAGCTTACAAAGTTATCCCCACAGCGACGGAGCTGTTGAACCAGTCGAGCAACCAAGCAGCTCCTCCGACCATGGCCGAGCCGATCTGGCTGAAGCACCACCGTCCGAGTTCGAGCATCCAGAACGCTCATCCGACTGTGGCTGAGCCGATCTGGCCGAAGCACCACCGTCCGAGTTCGAGCATCCAGACCGCTCCCCCGACCGTGGCCGAGCCGATCTGGCCGAAGCACCACCGACCGTGGTGCTGGGTCCTCGCTTGCTGAAGTGCTCCTGCATCCACCAAGCTGGACAAAGTAGTGGCAGAGCGCCACCATGGAATCTTTGAAAGTATTTACAAGGTCCTCACTTCTTCGTCGGCCGTAAGTCGAGGGGCAACTCCCCTCGCCACCGAACGAACGGGTCGGACGAACGACCGGGGCAACTCCCCCGGTTAGCCGACCGAACGAATCTCCTTCGTCGGCCGTAAGTCGAGGGGCAACTCCCCTCGCCACCGAACGAATCTCCTTCGTCGGCCGTAAGTTGAGGGGCAACTCCCCTCGCCACCGAACGAATCTCCTTCGTCGGCAGTAAGTCGAGGGGCAACTCCCCTCGCCACCGAACGAATCTCCTTCGTCGGCAGTAAGACGATGGGCAACTCCCCTCGCAACCGAACGAATCTCCTTCGTCGGCCGTAAGTTGAGGGGCAACTCCCCTCGCCACCGAACGAATCTCCTTCGTCGGCCGTAAGTCGTGGGGCAACTCCCCTCGCCACCGAACAAATCTCCTTCGTCGGCCGTAAGTCGAGGGGCAACTCCCCTCGCCACCGAACGAATCTCCTTCGTCGGCAGTAAGTCGATGGGCGACTCCCCCACGACTGAACGAATCTCGGGCTGACGATCTATCGTCCCTGGCCAAACTCCGCAAGACGGGCCAAAGTTTTGCAAAGAGTACAACTTCTTCCACATTATACTACATCTCCCGACCTCCACCTCAACAATGGTAGAGCTCAGAAGATGGGGGCATGTTAACGGGACTAGTTTGGCCGGGCCCGGAAGAGCCAAGTCAACTACGACTGGTCAACCAGACTACTACGACCTTGGGGCCTCGGCCCAAGGATCTCATGGGCGGACCGCGCTTCTCCACACATGACGAAGGCCCACTTCCACAGTGGAGGAAATCGGGGCCCAAGTCAAGGAAACATTCGCCAAATATGGCAACCGTCCAAGTCCATCACTCTCTAGCCATCATGGCTCGGCTTAATGGCTCGCTTAATGGCCCGACTTAAATGGCCTTCACTCTATAGCCATCATGGCTTGGCTTAATGGCTCAGCTTAATGGCCCGACTTAAATGGCCATCACTCTCCAGCCATCAAGGCCCGCCAGATATGGCAACCGCCCGAGTCCATCACTCCAGCCATCATGGCCACCTTTAGGACATTCATCTCCTCATCAAGATGGGTGCAATTAGTGGAGGTCAAAACTTCCCACATTTGCACGTCCCCATGAATGATGGCCATGATGTCACATCATGGCACATTATCAGGACGAGTCACCTATATGAGGGGAGGGTGGGCATCATCCAAGGGGACCGCATCTCAGGTAACAAAACCTAAGGTACTCCATCAACGACCTCGTTCCCCCAATTCATATCCTTCCTCCCCCGCTCGCGCCGAGAGACGCCGTCACGATCTCCTCACGAGTCGGACCGTCTCCGCCGGGCCTCCTTTCTCAGATCTCTATCTGACTTAGGCATCGGAGGGGATTTGGCCGGAACCAAGGTCCGGCCCCCTGACGAGCGTTCTCGTCTACGCAGGTGAACAACAGACCAACGGGCCGAGGCTACCCCTCGCCCCTCTCCGACCACTCGATCAACCGGACGGTGAGGCTTCCCCTCACCCTCGGCCTTCCTTGGCCGAGCACGCCCTACCAAGGCCGAGCGTCCAAATCGGGTCTGAGACTCACTCTCGCCACCAGACGGCCGTGCATCTACCCGGGCGACTGAGGCTACCCCTCGTCCCCCTCCCAGCCGAGGCCGAGCGCGTCTGACCGAGGCCGAGCGTCTCAACCAGGGCCGAGGCTTCCCCTCGCCCCTTCTGCACCGATTCGAAGCCCCCGAGGGACCCAAAGCGGGTCCCTTGACCACGTTGACCGGGTTCTCCACGGTCAACGCATTGTAGTGAGAAAACACTCCGAAACAACCGTGCTTGTTCCAACCAACCTGGCTATTCAAGAAGAGAGATTTGCCTTTGGCGATCCTGTCACAATCGTCAGACAAATACGCGGAAATATCAAATCAAATAGAAAACGTCTAGGGAATGGGGAATCCCCGCTACTCACCGTATCTCATACATGTGGTTCATCGGTGTCAAAATTGCTAGATTAGGATTTTGGATGAACTAGTTGCAACTGAATGTAGAACCAAGCTCACGCTCTCGCGCTGTTGCCGGTCTATAGCTATCCTGGGTTTGGGTCCAATCTCTTGCAAACCCTAGCCTAGGAAAGCTAGCATTAGGATCAACATCATCGTCCAATCGCGCACCGAGCCCAATCTCTTGCAAACTCGGCTCGTGATCTAGATTGGGATAGTCCCTACCCGTCCAATCTCTTGCAAACGAGTATCGGCATGGAATTGCAACCGGAAATCCTAGTATCGGTCCAATCTCTTGCAAACCGATACTTCGAAAATTCGACTCCAACCCTATTCGGATTTCTAGGGCTTCCTATCAAATTGGGATCCAATCTCTTGCAAATCCCAATTGATATGAATACCTAGCTAACCGTAGTAAATTGATCCCAATCTAATCCCTAGATATAAATTCTAGCACAATTTCTACCAATTCATCACAAATGTGAAATAGGGCTTGTAGGGTTCATCCCCACGCCCCAAGACGTGGAGACTACTCACAAATCATAGTGAGATCACAAAAATAATCATTGAGATAAGCAATAGAATTCATCACAACAATGATATAAACAATAAAAATAGAATTTTTAAGGAAAAGAGATGCAAACCAATGTAGTTCTTCAATTAATCCAACAAAAAATCCAAGTTTTGCTCCTTCTCCAATCACAATAATAAAGCTAAAAACTAATCTAAAAAGCTGCAAAAAATCTAAGAGAGAGCCTCCAACTAGGGTAAAAACAGGGTTTAAATAGCCCTCAAAATCGTCCAAAAATCGTGACCAAAACACCCCTGCACAGCCTGTTTTCCGCAGTTTTCGCTACAGGCAGCGCATCGCACTCGGCCGAGTGACAAAAGTCGCTCGGCCGAGTGAAAACCCTGCAATTTTCCAGTAAGTCGGGACTTTCAGGGGTCTTCAGTTCGGGGGCGGCTCGGCCGAGTGAGTTGTCGTCACTCGGCCGATGGCTTCACTGCACTCGGGCGGACGGGATTCTCCACTCGGCCGAGTGGGTCTTCTGAAGCTCAGGCAGCCGAAAAACAGTAACTTCGATGTTTTGGAAGGGCTTCGTCTGGGCGCCACTCGGGCGGACGAGATATCGTCACTCGGCCGATGTGGTCTTCGGTGCTCGGCCGAGTGCACAGGTAACTCGTGTCTGAACTGGTCGGCCGAGCAGTGTCTCGCTGGCGGCCGAGTGGCTCCTCCACTCGGCCGAGTGGGACACAAAAAATGCCCAATCTGCTTATTTTGGCCTCCTCGTCGCTCCTGCGACGTCCATTCTTCTTCCGCTCCTCTCCAACAGCAAAATACCCCTCGGGGAGGTCGTCGGTGACCGTCTAGAGTAAGCGCATCTCGAGATCACTCCAAATCGCGCCAAATCACCTGAAATGCGACAAAAACAACAAATCGTGAAAAGCATCGCAATATCGTCGATATATCGTGAAAAACATGATTTGGGCGATCTAAATGGCATGCAAACATGCGGAAAAAAGATGTAAAATAAGGAGTGATCAAAATCCCCCAAGCTTGCCTCTTACTCGTCCTCGAGGAAGATAAGCAAAAGGCGAACCCGGTGGATTCGGAAAACGAAAACGGTAAAAAATGAAAAATGAAAAACGAAGAAGAATGAAAACGAAATGAAAATAAAGAAGAAAGAAAGAAGCGAAGAGGTAGGATGCTAGATCATTTTCTCAGGACGTGGGTTTCACTTACTCTTATAGCATGCACCGAGTGAAAAATACATGTCAAAGAATTTTATTTTTATATCATAGTATAATAGTGCAAATAGAAATAGAAAACCCACGAAAAACGATATAATCATGAGAAACGGAATAATTTTAAAATTAACGTCGTCTGAATCATTTAAAGCGGTATACAAATCACAGATCACACACTTTTCAATTGAACGCTTTCTATCAGGAGTATAAGAGTATCACACTATAGAATAGAGAGAATAGAAAAGTATGGATTTCATGAAATGAACGCTAGGCTTAGATTTCTGGATTTCGTAAAGCTAAAAATAATCTCACCGAATATAGAATATTACTTAGCCGAGGTCGTCGTGTAATGTCAAGTAGTCACTCTCTCACACATCAATGGATCCCCTCCCCCAAGCTTATCTATAAGCGTGGTGGCATAAAAAATATTTACATCCCCATTTTTTTTATACATATAGCTCCAAAAGCAACGAAAAGAAAGAAGAAGGAAAGAAAGTGAGATGGGATCTTTTATTGAGGATTTTTCCTCTTTTTTTTTCTTTGTAATAAGCAATATATACACAACGATCCCAACTCAGAGAGAGATAATGATGTACAAGAATGTTTTTCCCTCTTTTTTTTAGAATAAGAGATTTGGAGCTAGGAATTAGTAGCGGGGGAAAATGCCATAAAATAGAATCACTAAGGGGAGATTCACCAATGATTTAAAAGTAGAGAAATGATGTTCAAGATTTGTGGAGAAAGAAATAAATATAACTCTCGGTTCACTCTATAAGACATGCACGACAACTTCAGCAGGGTAATCTAATCTACTCAGTTTCGATCACAAAAAAGCTAACTAATCCAGATTTATCATAGCTAACATCATTCAATCATCCTGAAGTGAAGTGTACAATTCATGCATATAGAAGTGATATAGGAAAAGAAATCAGTACTCCAGATATATGCATTCAATGCGTGAATCTTGGTGTGTTTTCTGTGATAGCATACATATGAATATTCAGACTCAGCTAATAATAAAATTTCATCCATTTTCATGTGAAAAAAGTGTGGGTTACTATCTCTAAATGCAAATCAAGTCATAGCATATGATATCAGAAATAAAATCTAAGACATGACAAATATAGCATGCATATAGAATAAGCTAACTCCACGCAGTCATCATCACAGAAAAGTCATCTCTAGCATGAGATGAAGAAGAAATAAAGATAAAGGGGAAAATGAAACTATTTACAATGCGGCACACAGGAAAAAAAATAAGAAAAACGTGATGCATGGTAAAATAAAAGAAAAATAGTGAAAAATGAGTGCAAAAGCGAAAAAATGGTGTGAAAAACTAAAAATAAAGGTGGCAAATCGAAAAAGAACGTGAGAACTCACTCCCCCAAGCTAATTGGCACAGTGTCCTCAATGTGCAAAGTGTGGCACACGAGAGACAAGAAATGTGAGGGGCAGGTGAGGATGCATGCATGATAAAAATAGAAAGAAAAATAAAGAAATGAAAATATGATGCGGACATGATGCATGCGCAGATAGGAGTGATACAGATATATAAGTGGCACCAAAATCTCTCCCTCTCTCCCAAAATAGATATATAAAGATATGATCAAAAAGAGAATACCAAAATAAGTGAGGGGAGGGGGTGGACAAAAAGCGCAACAGGACCCAGCAGAAACGGGCAGCATGACGGCAGGGATAAATCAAGGCATCAAGAATGCCTAAGAAGGTGGTGCTGCACCGTCTCCGTCCTGAGGCGAAGGTGGTGGTGGTGGTGGTGTAGGCTGCTGAGCTGGGGTGGGTGTGGAAGCGGTGGCAGGTCGGGTGTGTGTGGAAGTGTGGGCGGGAACCTGCTGGGTGGGTAGGGGTACGCGTGGTAGACGCTCCAAGACCTGTGTAAGGCAGTAGTGAATCTGAGGGATCAGGTCGAAGCGTCCAGCCATCGCAGAGACGGTGGAGGACAGGGTCCTAAGGTCACCTCTAAGACCACTCACCGCCAACTCAAGAGCACGTATGCTCTGCAGTACAGTGTCAGGCGGGGGTGGTGCAGAGGGACGCACCGGTCTAGGCTGTGCAGGGCGAGGCTGGCGTACGCGAGTAGAGTATGTAACGGGCTCAGCAGGGAAGGGGACAAAAGGTGCTGCGCCTGCGAATGTGGGCCTGGCCTCAGTGTGAGGCCAGGGCACCGGCTGGTGGGAAGTGGAGGCAGCAGCAGCGAAAGAAGAATACAAAAATGGCAGCGAGGTGGCCGGAGAGGTCAGTGGCACAGAAGTGTGGACAGACGCCACGACGCTCTCGGAAAATACAGCAGGGGTGGAGACATAGGTGACTACCGCTTGGGCGGAAGTGTGTGGACCAAAAGGCGCAACCCCAACAGAGATCATGCTAGCCATGGTCTCCACGACCGTGTCGAACGAGGGCTCTCCACTCTTAACAAGGGTCTGCGGGCGCTCGGGGAGTGCGGAGCAAAGAGGCTCGACGGACAGAGGGCCAGTGGTGGTGGTGGGAGTGGTGGTGACAGCCTCGGAAGTGGTGGTGGAAGTGGGCTCAGCGGAGGTACTCCTGACACTGACAGAAGTGGGGACAGAGGTGTCAGGAGCAGCGGAAACATCGGGTATGGGCTGAGGGGCCACAGGGTCAACAGGCTCGGCAGCAGGCTCGGCAGGGTGTGCAACAGGGTCTACAGGGGCAGCGTGGGCATGCTCGGCCTCCTCGGCCTCGAGCACGTAAGCAGCGGGGATGAGAACATCCATCGCAGGGAGCCAGTCAACATGGGCTGGTGCAATCAGAGTCCGAGCAGGGCTCGGGAGAATCATGTAATCGGCACCAAAAGGGCCGTGCAACCAGACCCAGTGACGCTCACCATGCGGACGAAGCATCTTCATCCGGGCCATAACGTCGATCGACAGAGAAGTGGGGCCCGGGACGCGTCGCAAGTCGTCAGGGATGTCCTCGCCGGTCATAAGAGCAAGCAAGGTGATCAGGCCGCCGCAGCATATCGGTGAGCGAGCGCCCACCGATACAATGATGCGGTCTAAAAACCAAGCCGCAATATCGATCACGACGGCGGGGACCAGCTCATCGCCATCCCTAGATAGAGCTCTGGGACGTGTCATCGCGTAGAGCATGTAGAGCTCTGGCATAGACATCGTGCCCGGCTCATATCTGGCCAAAAAGGTCGTCGCCATAAGGCGCTGAGCAATACGTAGGCAGGGATGTACGATGGCCGAGGCCTTGGCCCTACTAGGGTCAAAGGCAGCGTGGAGACCCGTAATACGTGCCCAGAAGGCACCGGCGTCAAAGGAAGGTGGGGGGATATGGGTAGGACCGTAACCTCGGTCGGCTCCGGGGACAGCGGGCCACGAGAAAAACGCTCTCATCATATCGAGAGTGACCTGGCACTCTCGATCCATGAACCGAAACGAGCATCCCTCGTCGGTCCGGGCGATCGAACTCAGAACCTCAAGTGTCGGGCGGGTAAACGTATCCGCCGACACCTGAAGGAAGTCGCGCCAACCCACGTTGTCGTACAACGTGAGTATCCCCTCTAGTATCCCCAGGCGTCCAAGGTCAGCGAGGTGTGCAAACCTGGAGGGTACGATCGAGCGCTGGGAGATACGGTCGAAGACGGCGCGGTGTGCGTCGTCTCAGAACGTAATCCCGAGCGGCCCGACCAGTGGAACCGGTGGTGGTGGCTGTGGGACGGCAGGGAGAGGCTGTGCGGGCTGTGGGTGCACTGCAGGCTGTGCGGGGTGTGCGGGGCCTGCAGGCTGTGCTGGGTGGACGGCGTGTGTGGGAGAAGGAGGAGGAGAGTCCTCCACCTCGTGGGAGGGGCCAGCATCATCCGACCGCTTCCGCTTGGCGGAAGCTCTCCTCGTCCGCGGCCGTGTCCGGGGCGGCATATCGGCCCCGAGCGCGCCGAAAAGTGAAAAAAGTGCGGTGCGTGTAAAAGAGTGGAAAGAGTGTACCCCGACACGCCGTGAGTGCTAAGCAGTGAAGCGTGCGAAGTCAGCGCCTCCGCGAAGTCCGGATCAGCCCGTAGAAGCTCCCCTGGGCTCCCCTAAGCTCCAAAAAGCAACCTGCGCATGAAAAGGCGAATCAGTGAGTAATAATCAAAATGTATGGAGCATTAGGGGTATAATAGATAGATATAGGAATTTATTTGGGTTAGGGGGGTGTTTAGCACATGGATCCTCAAGAAATACTCGAAAAGAGGAGAAAACGGGCAATATGGGTGATACCGGAGGTGGCCGGAGCAGCTGCCGCCAGCGGCGACTCGGGCGAGTCGCGGCGGTGGTCGGCCGGCGGTGGCGGGCCGAGCGGCGGCGCGGGCGAGTGGGTCGGGCGAGTGATGTGCGAGCGAGGGCTATCGGGCGAGGGAAACGAAGGGTCGCGGGCGTTTGGGGATTTTTGCGATTTCGAAAAATGCGCCCCCCCTCGCCCTTATATAATAAAAGTTACGACTCGGCCGAGTGACTAGGCCACTCGGCCGAGCGGGATCAATGAAAATTTCTCCTCGCTTACGCTTCGGCCGAGTGGCTTTGTCAGCCTCGGCCGAGTGGAGTAAGTCCATTCGGCCGAGTGACTCAAGCTACTCGGCAAGACTCGCCCTAGGAGGGTATCCGTTTTACTCGGCCGAGTGGGAATATGTACTCGGCCGATGAGCAGTTATATTGAAATCAGGAAAATAAACAGAGAGTTGGGTACAGCAGACTTCCCTCGTTCGTGAGCGGCTCGGCCGGACGAACTTGTGTACTCGGCCGAGTGACTAATATACTCGGCCGAGTGAGCCTTAATCTCTGCTGTTTGTCTTCGTTTGGGCTCTAAACTCCGTCTTTCTTCCTCCAGTCGATTCCATCTTCCTCCTAAGCGTCGAGCGCCTTCTTGGGGCGCTCCTCGTCGTCTCGTTCATCCTCCTCAAGATGGATCTACCTATCTCCTCTCCTGTCAAGAAAAATAGGACCCGTTATCACAGAATTTTTGGGCGAACGACTCAAAACACTAAAAATTTCTAAAACGAAAATAAAGAAGAAGTAAAAATAAAGCAAAAACCGTCGGGTTGCCTCCCGACAAGCGCTTGTTTAAGGTCGTGAGCTCGACCCCCTATAATTTTCAATCAATGCGGGATGTTTGGTGCATATGAGATGCACCCATCAAACTTTCCGGGGAGAACGCTTGGATTGGGAAGTTGCGGCGTAGTTTTCACCCGTGGTGGTCTCTCGTCTTGAATATTGTTGGGGGGAGGCTCCCCCAAGCTAGCATTTGCTCCGGTCAACGGCTTAACCGGTGATGCCGATTTCCGTGCCGGCGGAGCTTTCTTTGGAGACTTTAGTTTCGAGAGCTTGCAGAGCTCTCGAATCCTTGCGACATCAGCGTCGCCTTCATCATCTTCAGCGGAGAGGTCGGGGGAATCATTTTTCTTCTCATCTTGGCCTAATTCCGGGCCTTCCTCAAAATCTTCATCGAAAAGAGCGCCAATTGAGTGAGGAATCGCCTCTTCAATCACCTCATCAAGGAGGTCCATGTAGTCAAGTTCCTCATGATAAGGCATGTGCTTCATAGCCTTAGGAATGTGGAGCTCCACCTCGATGTTTCTGACGTTTAAAGTTAGGGTACCTTCGCGCACGTCGACGATGACTCCGGCGGTGGCTAGGAACGGGCGTCCAAGTATCAATGAAGTGTCTCCCTCCTCCTTAACGTCCATGATCACGAAGTCACATGGAAAGCATATTCCCCCCGGGACTTGTAGCGGTATGTCTTCGGCAATCCCCACCGGCCTTGTTATCCGTCCATCGGCTAATTGAATGCGCATGTCGGTGGGTTTCAACTTTGTCCCGGTGTTTAGCCTTAAGAACATGGAGAGAGGCATGAGGCTCACACTAGCCCCAAGATCAACCAACGCCTTTTGAAGAGGAACGCCGCCCAAAGTGCAAGGAATCCGAAAACTCCCCGGATCTTTAAATTTTGCCGGCTCCTTCTCTCTCTTGGTGAACCAAGAGCCCTCCTCGGCTAGCATGATCTTCTCCTTCCTCTTCCTCCCCGAAATCAAGTCCTTCAAAAATTTAGCATACGTGGGGATCTCGACGATGGCGTCAAGGAAGGGAATGTTAAGGCTAACTCCTCTTAGGTACTCGAGAAATTTTGCTAGCCTTTTCTCCATTTTCGCTCTAGCGAGCCTTTGGGGGAATGGGACCGGTGGCATGAAGCGCCTTTCCTCAATCAATTGCTCCGCTCTAGATTTCTCTTTGTCTTGTGGCTCCTTCTCCTTTTCAACTATCGGCTCAATTGGCTCCAAGCTTTCCTCCACGGGCTCCTCAATAGGAATCATGGCGGGGGTGGTGTCCTTCCCGCCTCTAGTAGTAACGGCAACTACGGCATTGATGTGGCCCGTGTTGCCCCGTGGGTTTTGCTCCGGTTGCGCCGGCAATCTTTGAGTGTTCCGATTGAGCAACGCCAATTGCTCCGATATTTGAGCCACAACGGTATTAAGGGAGTCTTGCCCCGCCTTCAAGCTAGCATTAACCTTATTTTGCTCGACCATGAACGCCTCCACTCTAGCTTCGAAGTCGGATCGTTGTTGAGCTTGTGGAGGGTTTTGATTTTGATTCCTCCACCCTTGGTTGTATCCGGGCGGCCGATATGGTGGAACTTGTTGCTTCGGTTGAAAGTTTTGTTGAGTAGGCCCCCTCGGTGGATAGTTTTGTTGTTGGGGTGGTGGTGGTCGAGCTTGTTGAGGTAGTGGTTGTGGCGGGTTCAAAGCTCCTTCATTGTTGGCGTAAGAGAATCCGGGATGATTTCTTGCGGCCGGATTGGCCCAATACCCTTGGTTCCCCGCAACATATTGTACTTGCTCCAAGGATCCTTCTCCTTGCTCTCCTCCCGAGTACATGGCTTGAGATTGGTCTTGCCAATCACACATTTGGTTCGTTGGAGCGGAGGTAGAAGGGGCTCCTTGGGGCTCCGTGATAAACTTCTCCAATCTCTCCACTACCTTGTGGAGAGAATCAAATTTGCTCGTGAGCTCCGCTACGGCCTTCGCCTCGTAGATGCTAGTTGGCTTTAAGGAGGACGTAGAGTGTCCTCGCTCATCGCCCCATTGTTGGTTATTTGAGGCCATCTCCTCAATTAGGGCCATAGCTTCTTCGGGAGTCTTTGACAAGATAGCACCATTCGCCGCGGCATCAATAATTTGTTTGGTCCCCGGTTGGAGACCGTTGTAGAAGCTATGCACTAACTCCCAATCTTCTATGCTGTGGTGCGGGCATTGATGCTGCAAATCCTTAAAACGCTCCCAAGCCTCATAGAGCGTCTCCTGTGGTCCTTGCTTGAAGGACATGAGAGCGCTCCGGATCTTCACCGTCTTGGATGGCGGATAGAACTTGTCAATGAATGCACTTGCCAACTCGTCCCAAGTGGTGAAAACTCCGTCAGCCTGCGTCCTTAACCAATAGAGTGCCTTGTCCTTTAGCGTGAAAGGGAAGAGACGCAGTCTGATGGCATCGATGGAGACCCCCGTCATCTGAAATGTGGCGCACTTCGACAAGAATAGTTGGATGTGGTAGTGGGGGTTCTCATGTGCGTTCCCATGAAATGGGTCTTGTTGCATCAAAACCACCAATCCAGTCTTTAGCTCGAAGTTCTTGTCAGCCGCCAACTGCGGCATGGCAATGGATGAGGTGGTAGAAGAAGTCTTAGGCCGAAGCCTATCGCGAATAGAAATCAACCTTGCCATCCTTGCCGCCAATTGTTCAGCAGTTTCCGGGTTGGTCATGAACCGCCCTTCCGGATTTTGTCTCCTTTCCGCTCTAAGTCTCCGCGCGGTACGTTCGATCTCGGGATCAAATAAGATATCTGCAGGGTCCGCCGTAGCTCTCGTGTACATGCACAGGGAAAACAGAGTTTCAAAGAGATGATTAGTACCGTGGAAGGGTTAGGTAAGAATAGTAATGGAAATATTAATGATAATAATAATAATAAAAATAAAAATAAAAGAAAGAAGTAGCTAGGGTGAGAAAGAATCAAACGCAATCGCCTCCCCGGCAACGGCGCCAAAAACTTGATCGGTCCCGAGTATACACCCAAAGAACGGTTGTAGTTTTACCGCAAGCGCACGGTATAGCGGCGAGCGGGATATCGAACACAGGGAGGACGAATGACCGTGCTTGTTCCAACCAACCTGGCTATTCAAGAAGAGAGATTTGCCTTTGGCGATCCTGTCACAATCGTCAGACAAATACGCGGAAATATCAAATCAAATAGAAAACGTCTAGGGAATGGGGAATCCCCGCTACTCACCGTATCTCATACATGTGGTTCATCGGTGTCAAAATTGCTAGATTAGGATTTTGGATGAACTAGTTGCAACTGAATGTAGAACCAAGCTCACGCTCTCGCGCTGTTGCCGGTTTATAGCTATCCTGGGTTTGGGTCCAATCTCTTGCAAACCCTAGCCTAGGAAAGCTAGCATTAGGATCAACATCATCGTCCAATCGCGCACCGAGCCCAATCTCTTGCAAACTCGGCTCGCGATCTAGATTGGGATAGTCCCTACCCGTCCAATCTCTTGCAAAAGAGTATCGGCATGGAATTGCAACCGGAAATCCTAGTATCGGTCCAATCTCTTGCAAACCGATACTTCGAAAATTCGACTCCAACCCTATTCGGATTTCTAGGGCTTCCTATCAAATTGGGATCCAATCTCTTGCAAATCCCAATTGATATGAATACCTAGCTAACCGTAGTAAATTGATCCCAATCTAATCCCTAGATATAAATTCTAGCACAATTTCTACCAATTCATCACAAATGTGAAATAGGGCTTGTAGGGTTCATCCCCACGCCCCAAGACGTGGAGACTACTCACAAATCATAGTGAGATCACAAAAATAATCATTGAGATAAGCAATAGAATTCATCACAACAATGATATAAACAATAAAAATAGAATTTTTAAGGAAAAGAGATGCAAACCAATGTAGTTCTTCAATTAATCCAACAAAAAATCCAAGTTTTGCTCCTTCTCCAATCACAATAATAAAGCTAAAAACTAATCTAAAAAGCTGCAAAAAATCTAAGAGAGAGAGCCTCCAACTAGGGTAAAAACAGGGTTTAAATAGCCCTCAAAATCGTCCAAAAATCGTGACCAAAACACCCCTGCATAGCCTGTTTTCCGCAGTTTTCGCTACAGGCAGCGCATCGCACTCGGCCGAGTGACAAAAGCCGCTCGGTCGAGTGAAACCCCTGCAATTTTCCAGTAAGTCGGGACTTTCAGGGGTCTTCAGTTCGGGGGCGGCTCGGCCAAGTGAGTTGTCGTCACTCGGCCGATGGCTTCACTGCACTCGGGCGGACGGGATTCTCCACTCGGCCGAGTGGGTCTTCTGAAGCTCAGGCAGCCGAAAAACAGTAACTTCGATGTTTTGGAAGGGCTTCGTCTGGGCGCCACTCGGGCGGACGAGATATTGTCACTCGGCCGATGTGGTCTTCGGTGCTCGGCCGAGTGCACAGGTAACTCGTGTCTGAACTGGTCGGCCGAGCAGTGTCTCGCTGGCGGCCGAATGGCTCCTCCACTCGGCCGAGTGGGACACAAAAAATGCCCAATCTGCTTATTTTGGCCTCCTCGTCGCTCCTGCGACGTCCATTCTTCTTCCGCTCCTCTCCAACAGCAAAATACCCCTCGGGGAGGTCGTCGGTGACCGTCTAGAGTAAGCGCATCTCGAGATCACTCCAAATCGCACCAAATCACCTGAAATGCGACAAAAACAACAAATCGTGAAAAGCATCGCAATATCGTCGATATATCGTGAAAAACATGATTTGAGCGATCTAAATGGCATGCAAACATGCGGAAAAAAGATGTAAAATAAGGAGTGATCAGGGCGTCTCACTGTTTCATGTCGAGAGAGTTTGTAAATAAGAATCAGATAACCGTAGACGTTTTTATTTTTAATTGGAACATTCATACCGGAAATGGGGTTGTTTTAAGTTCAGCTGGTATGAGAAATTGCCCGGTAGAATTGGCATGACTAGAACTATATGCAGATTTCTTGATCATAGAGTTGCCCAATTATGAAGTGGTGTTTGGTATGGATTGGTTGAGCATGTTTTATGCGAAGATAGATTGTAGACGACCGAGGATAGTGTTTCGAGTTCCAGGTCATGCAGAGTTTGTATGTCATAATAAGACAGACGTGTGTGAACCGGTGAAGTTTAGAGCTGCACTAGTGGAAGTACAAGTGATGGCCATAGAAACAGAAGTGGAACTTCCTGAGGTTGTACGGGATTTTCCAGACATGTTTCCTGATGATATATATGGGCTTCCTCCGGATAGATCATTAGAATTCACTATTGATTTGATTCCGGGAACCCAACCAATTTCGAAGGCTCCATATCGTATGGCTCCGCCTGAATTAGATGAGCTTCGAAATCAGCTGAATGATTTATCAGGTCGTGGGTTGATACGACCAAGTGTGTCTCCATGGGGAGCACCAGTCTTATTGGTGAATAATAAGGATGGTTCGAAAAGGTTGTGCATTGATTATAGGGAATTGAATAAAGCAACAGTGAAAGATAAGTACACACTTCCCCGAATCAATGATATTTTTGATCAGTTGAGTGGATCCACGGTGTACTCTAAGTTAGATTTACGGAGTGGATATCACCAGGTGAAGGTTTGAGAATCAGATATCCCTAAGACTGCATTTAGAACTCGATACAGGCAGTATGCGTTTCTAGTGATGCCATTCGAAGTTACGAATGCACCAGCTACATTTATGAGGTTGATGAGCCAAGTATTCTTCGACTATTTGGATAAGTTTGTTGTGGTATTTATCGATGATATGCTGGTGTATTCGAAAGATGAAGATGAGCATGCGAAACACTTAAGAATGGTTCTTGAGACACTGAGGCAACATCAGTTGTATGCTATGATTAGCAAGTGTCAGTTTTGGTTAACGAAGATTGCTTTTCTGGGTCATGTTGTGTCCGGAGAAGGGATATCTGTGGATCCATAGAAGATTGCAGTGGTGGTCGAATTGCCTATTCTGCGATCGGTCACTGAAATTAGAAGTTTCTTGGGATTTGTCGGATATTACCGAAGATTCATCAAGGACTTTTCAAAGATCGCACAACCTCTGACAAACCTGACGAAAAAAGATGTGCCTTACATGTAGTCAGACAAGTGTCAACAGGCGATGGATGAGTTGAAGCATCGTATGACGACTGCTCCAGTGTTGATGATTCCCGATCCGTCAGGAGGATTCGAGATTTTTTGTGATGCTTCAGGGAAAGGATTGGGATGTGTGCTGCATCAGCATGGTCGAGTAGTAGCGTATGCATCGAGGCTATTGAAAGTCCATGAGCAGAATTATCCCACTCATGATTTAGAGTTGGCTGCAGTGATTTTTCCACTGAAATTGTGGAGGCATTTTCTGTTAGGTGAGCGTGTAAGGATATATACAGATCACAAGAGTCTAAAGTATGTCTTCACGCAGCATGAGCTTAACATGAGACAGAGGAGATGGTTGGAGTTGATGGACGAATATGATATTGATCTCCAATATCACCCATGAAGAGTCAATGTTGTTCCAGATGCCCTCAGTCGTTTTCCAGCAGTGATGAGGTTTACAGTGCAACCACAACTTCGATGGGCGATCAGGTAGATGGAGATAGAAATTGTACTTCCAGGCGGACAGGCAGTGGATATGGGTTTGTAAGTACGATCAGATCTCGTGGATAGAATTAAGGTGGCCCAGTGGGAAGATAGAAAGTTGTAGTTGATCTATGAGCAAGTCGAGGCTGCTCTTCAGACGGATTTCAATATCCATGAGGATGGTTCCTTGAGATTTGGTAGTCGAGTTTGTGTGCCAGCCGGTGCTATACGAGATGAACTGTTGAAAGAGGCTCATAGTTCGCCATATTCTATTCATCCTGGAGGAACCAAGATGTATCGTGACTTGCACCAACATTTTTGGTGGCATGGTATGAAACGTGCAGTAGCTAAGAGTGTGGCTTCATGTATCATTTGTCAGCATGTGAAATCCGAGCATCAAAGGACTGCAGGTTTATTACAACCTCTTCCTATCCCAGAATGGAAATGGCAACATATGACCATGGATTTTGATACTGGCTTACTACGTATCCGAAAGGTCACGATGCGATATGGGTGATAGTTGATCGCTTGACGAAGTCAGCTCACTTTATTCCTTTTTACGTTTATCATTCAACAGAATCATTGGCAACAAGATATATAGAAGAAGTTGTGAGATTGCATGGAGTTCCCATTTGTATTGTATCAGATCGAGACTCGAGATTTACATCTCATTTCTCGAAGAGTCTGGAGAAGAGTTTGGGAACCAACCTCATTTTCAGTACAGCATATCACCCTCAGACTGACAGTTAGTTAGAACGTGTTATTCAGATTTTGGAAGATATGTTGAGGGCATGTATGCTGGAATTTCAGGGATCCTAGGAGGATCATTTGCATTTGGTTGAGTTCACATACAACAACAGTTATCAAGCAAGAATTGGTATGGCTCCATTTACAGCTTTATATGGATGTAAATGTCGGTCACCGCTCAGTTGGGATGACATTAGGGATCGTAAGTTATTGGGACCAAATATGGTTATTGAGGCAGTTGATGTTGTGTGGACGATTCATGAGAATCTCAGGATTGCTCAAGATTGCTCAGGATCGTTATAAGCATTGGGCAGACACTAAGAGACAACCACTGGAATTACAGCCCGATGATTATGTGTTTCTAAAAGTTTCACCTACACGAGGTATGATTAGATTTGGGCGTCAAAGGAAGTTGAGCCCGACATACGTTGGTCCATTCGAGATTTCAGCTCGTGTGGGTGATGTGGCTTACAGATTAGTGCTTCCTCCTGCTTTGGAAGGAATCGACGACGTGTTCCATGTATCTCAGCTTCGTAGATTTGTGGGCGATCCCAACCAGATTGTGGAGCACACTGATATAAAGGTACGTCCAGATATGACATATGAGCAACATCTCGTGGCAATTCTGGATTGGAGGTATAAGACACTGCGGAATAAGACACTGGATCTTGTAAGAGTTATGTGGCAACTGGGGTCACCTGGAGAATCCACGTGGGAATGTGAGGACGAAATGCGAGAAAAATATCCATATTTGTTTTGCTCTCCTTGTTGATGTCTTTGTAATTCCACGGACGGAATTTATTCTAAGGGGGTAGGATGTACCTCTCCGTAGTCCAGTTTACATGATATGGTTACTCGTTGTGGACACGTACGGTGTATTGAAGGTAGTGGAGTAGAATCATTAGAGAGTGATCCCCATTTGGAGGATCTTTCTGACAAATGATGCTCACATGTGTTGGGAAGCGTGTCGGAAGATTGTGGTGTGTTTATGGGAAATGGTGTAAACTAGTCGGGCCGAGTATGTTGATCGACCGACTAGTCATTTTCATGCACACTTGTGCTCAGTCACGTGCACACTTCGAGCATAGACACGTGCATACATCACCACCATGAACATGGTGAGTGGACTCACCATGAATATTTAGAAGATGGAGTTAGCCTTGGGCACACTCGTCCATCAAATCATGCATGCGGATATCGAGATTGACCCCGCGCATTGAGATGCATGCATGCAAAGGTGTCCCACGACTATCATAACCATCTTGATATGTAAATGCGACTCTAGTGATAGCTATGCATGGTGGCCATTGGGGGTTAGGGAGTTTTGCAATAATACCACTCACATATCCCTTTCTACCCAATTTTGGGTATAATCGCAAAAAAGGACAAGTGGATGAGGTTTTGTGTAAAATGCCAAGGGAGGGTGTTTAGGACTTTGTGTATGAGTTAGTGGGTGTGAGATGTGTGTGTGGTAGCCATGCATTGGCCATGCATGTAAGTGGATGAGGGGAATTGCCTAATTTGCCCTTTTGGAGCATTCTACACTCTATGACTCATCCAAGCCCAATCTTATCTCTTTTTATTTTACCATTAGACCACAAAATTTCGTGGCTAACGGATGTGTGAGAGCGTTGATGAGTTCTAGAGGCTAGGGAAGGAGAACTAGAGTTTGGAGCTAGGGTTTGCAAGAGGTGGTGCCAAGAAGAAGATAAGAGTACCTTGGATGGCCAAACTTGAAGGATTCCTTGGAGTTGAGCAAGGGAATGTCATCTTCTTCTTCCTAGAGGTTCAGGTAGAAGTCCTACACCTATAAGAGTAGGATAGACAAGTTAATTAGGGTGCTTGTTTCATTCCTCTAGTTATTTGTTAAGTTTGTTCAAGTTATGGCTAAAATTCATGATTTGTTGTGCTAGATGTATGATTTTGTTGCAAGCTCCATAAATTAGTTATCTTTTTTGTGCCTCTTACCTTTAATATGATGTTTTTATGGTTTCTACAAATTTTCAGAATTTTATCTTGATTTTTGCTATTGTTTTCAACGTGTACAAAACAGGACATATTCTGCCCAATTTAGGGGAGGTGCTGTCCGATTTGTTTTTAACCACATACACTATCAAATCTTTGTATTTTAAGCCCAATTTGGTATGTTGTTCAACAAGTAATTATATAACTCTCGACCAAATCCTAATTTCGACAGCTACTATTTTTTAAAATTCCATCTTTCAAAACTATACAGACCATTTCCAGTTTCGACCACTTTTACAAATATAACTGTATCTTCTTACTCAACCCTTCAAATGACTTGAAACTAGTCCCATTTGAAAGCTAACAACTTTATCTTGATTTCTTTTGCTATGAATTTTTTAATTCAGGCTCTACGTATTTTTTTTAAAACACCCATTTTTATAGCCCAAATCTGCAGTTTAAAAACAGACTGACCACTCTTCAGCTTTTAATTCATGAAAAATTCAACTTTTAGTTTTTAGATCTGAAATTTGGTTTGTGGAAGGTAGACACATAGATATTTAACCTTGTGGAATTAGTTTGTGCAAACAAGTTCTTCAAATTCTCTGAAACGTGGCTGCAAGTTGTTGTTATGTTGAAAGGTACCCAAATGTGAAGTGTTTATTGTTAAGTGCTTGGTTATTGCTGAAAGTAAAGTGGTTAATTGTGCTCTAATGTTGCTGTGAGTAATGTTAAAGCATGTTTTAAGTTGTATAATGGCCGCCCAAGGCTTATTTGCTCAGTCTATGTTTATGTTTAAGCAAGTGGTGTTGTGATGTGGTTATGGCAAATGAAAGTGTGCTGTAGTAAGTTGAACATGAAACCCCTTTGAATGAGCAACTAACCCTAAGGTAGAATGTCATGCTAGGGGTGTTCACTTGCACAGAGCAAGCTGACTCTCTAAGCAGGTGTTGGGTATTGGGAAAAGTAGAGAAAAGATGATAGTATGGGATCTAGACTTGTTTGGGTGGTGGTCGTTGACTACGCACCGAGTGGTGGCCGTTGCTACACGAACCATGCACTGTCTTTGTGTTGTTAGCCTCACGTCCTATTATGGAGTGGGTAGCCCATGCCACGTGAGTTGGGTGGGGAGCCCCGACAAGCTGGCGGGTGCAGTTGCTCCGTCCCGACCTAGGGACGAGGTGTAGCTCTCGTACTTGAATCTTGGTCTCGAACTTTCCAACGCATCATAATACCTGTAAATTAACAAACTCAAACACAAATTTGATAACCATATAAATCGTTGTGTGTTAGATCTCCTGTGGTGTGTAGTGTTCTTCTGATGGTCACGCTCTGACGTGATCCTTTTCCGTGGTTTAGGGTCTGAGCAGGGTTCGTAGGACCAGAGTTAGTGTTCTTCTGTGGTGGTGTTGTTGGAAGGCGACAATGTGGATGTATGCAGGTGTCGTTGAGGACGAGCTGGTAGTAGTGGCAGCTTCTGTTGACAGGGTTGTAGTGGCTTTTCTCAGTCGTTCCTCCGGTGCCGAGAGGATGTACTCTTTTGATGATGTACCTCTATAGTAGTTGTGTCAGATGATATGTAGTACTTTTTGAGTTGCCTTTTGGGTGGTGTTGTACATATTACTTTTGTAGCCAGTGGGCAGTTGTACTCATACTTTGTAGCAGACTTCTATATATGGATATATGTGTGGACTCTAACACTTGTAGTCTGTGTTATTGTAGTTACTTGTACTCTCCTACTTTACTTTCTGTACCACTTGTGATATGATGTTGCACTTCTGTGATTGTCAGAGTTTCCTTCTTTTTACTTTACTGTGTTGTTGCAGTGTGAGCAGTGACCTGCAGTGTTTTTATATATATGCTTGGACCAAGTCTGCAGCCCGTCACATGGCTCATCCCCTTTTGTCTCGGGGAATCGAGAAGAATATTCTCTTCCCTTGAGTATTAGGGTGATTGGAGCATGACAGTTATGTCCTACCCTCTGTCTAGATTGGTTCAATATGTTAACTTGCCGATAGTAAATTGTTCCAACAAACGACAACATTATTACGTATACATTTAAATCAGAAAGCAACTAATATAATGAAAGCATGCAGTTCAGTTTTTAAGGTTGACAAGAGTAATAGAATGAGATTCCAGCACTAGGGTTATACAGTTCAATTTTGCAATTCAGTTACGATAAAATAATTGCATGGAGATGATGTTGGGTGTCCAAGTGGTTGTAACGAGAGGTGCGGTTCATCTGTGCCATGGATTATTGATATTAAATAGTTAGCTTAATCTTAGACAATTATTATTAAAAATATACATATACAATACTGTTGTTAATTAAAATACTAATCAAATTTATATATATGTATAAAGTGTTTGCATAGTATAAGGAATATACTACTTATATAAAAACTTAAAGTTGCTACAATAATACACATGTATATATATAATATTACTAACATGCTGCTATACGTAAACTGTCCTGTATATAAATAAACTATCATATTTATGAACTAATATATACACATCATATATTGTACGTATTATATACACTAACATCTTATATATACGCATATTAAATATTATAATATACTGTTAGAAAAACTATTGTACTGACAGTTCAATAAAGCTAATATTATAAAACCTAATATAATAAAAACTGACATACATATTAATAATAAACTTACGTGTTGCATCTTCGTTGCATCACCATTGCAAGCGGAGGCGACGTTGGCGCGACATCGGTGATGGTGAGCTCAGGCAATGGTGGAACTACCCTTGCGAGGCCTCCCTTTGCGACTAGAGCTGTCGGGGCACGGTGGAGGAAAGAGTCGACGGTGAAGTTGAGGAGGCGGGGCTGAAGAAGGGTTCACATGGCTATGGAGTGAAGAGGCGCATGGAGAAGGGTGTTGGGAGATTTTGTGTGTTCGATGGGAGGTGGAGAGGAAGTCGGGAGTTCGATGGGTCGTCGGCACCGTCGAGATTAGGTTGCATGGGTCGTGTTTGGGGCAGTGGTCGTGGGCTGAGCTGTGAGGTTGTCGACGAAGTTTGAAATGGGGCAAAGAAGGAGGTGGGAGGGATCGGAGTTCGAGGGGAGGCGATGGGGCTACTTTAGGGAAGTGGGTTTCGATGGGAGGTTGAGGTCGTTGGAGGGCGGAGGAAAAGGAGAGACGGTCGGAGAGCGCGGGACGGCGACAGAGTTGCCGGAGGCTGGGGTTTCGGGAGGAATGACCATCTGGAGTTTAGAAGAGAGGAGGACGGGCTTGGGTCACGGGGTGGTGGCAACGGTAGGGTTCGTGAAGAGATGAGTCGTCGGAGTTCGTTTGTAGCTGGGAGGTTGAGGAAGGGATGGTGGTTTTTGATGTTGTCACATGCTTGGGAGGAGCTGATGTGATGAGGGATGTCTCTGGAGTTTGGTCTTGGACGTGGTTTTATGTAGGGTCTGAGGAAGGGTCGGTGCAGCTTTGGTTTCGTGGATGCTCGTCGGCATTTTTTTAAGGAGAGGGGAGACGGCGCGGGGTATATGGAGTGTAGGAGAAACAAAAAGAGGGGATATTCGTTGGTTGAGATCTCATGCATGAGAATCGTGCGTGTGGGGGAAAATGCTTGGATTTAGTTCAGTTGAGATCCTCTTGGGATTTATATGTGTGGGCTCGGGCTATGTGGAGGAGTTGGTTGCAGGCTGAGGATCTGCAAGGTGTGGAATTCAATGTGTGTTTAGTTAGGATATTTAGAAGATTTAGTTAATAGTTAAATTATTATTAGGAAAGATTTTTAATTAGGATATTAGGAAATCTTTAAGTAAGATATTTTAGTTTTTACTAAATGTATTAAGATTTATTAATAATTATATTATATGATTGGATTAGGGTAATCTATGTGGTTAAGGTATTCAAAATATTACGATTTTTCTGCTGCAAATCAACGATGCCCAAAATGACAAAATTAGTGTCAGCGCGATTGTGAAGTCGAGTGGATCACTAATATGCTATCGGATCACGCGTTCAAGCCACAACAATTAATCAATAAAATCATTACATGAATAATCACATGATTCAATACATCAATAATGCACGTACAAAATACTTACGATAAATATCGGTCGTTACATCCCACAAAGTACCCTCAGAGTTAAGCAGCTTATGTACTACCTCTAAGGGTCAATTTATCATGCATTATATTACCAGAAAGGTGTATCCTCCACTTTAATTGGTTATGTAGATACAGGTTACAGAATTGATCCCCACATCGAAAAGTCACAGAGTTGGTTCTTGTTCCCCTACGGAGGAACGACCATCTTCTGGAAATCTATAAAGCATACCACAACAGAAACATCATCCAATCACTCTGAGCTCCTGACGATCCATGAAGCAAGCAGATAATGACCCATGAAGCAAGTAGAGAATGTTTCTGGCTACGTTCAATTATACACCACATCCTAGTAACGACCGGCCTGAAGAATGGTGACCTTAAGCCAACCACTATATTTGAAGACAATGCAGCCTGCATAGCTCAACTACGAGTTGGTTACATCTAGGGTGATAGGACGAAGCACATCTTCCTCAAGTTCTTCTGGACGCACGAGCTGCAAAAGAAGAAACAGGTCGACATGCAGCAAATTCAATCATGTAAAAACATAGCCAACTATTTACTAAAGCACTACATCGATGTACTTTTAGAAAACTTGTAAATGGGATTGGGATGACACGACTGAGAGATCAACAAGCATAAAGCTTGTACACAGCATGGGATGTTAAATGTAGAGTTGTACTCTTTTTCCTTAACTATTGGTTTTTCCCACTGGGTTTTTCATAACCAAAGGTTTTAATGAGGCAATCTCATTAGCTCTGGATACAGAAGTATCCACCCTTAGTGTTATCCACAGAACAAGGGAAGTTAAAGAGACATGTACTATCTAATTCAGGATCCAGAAGTATCCACCTCTTGTGATACTCATAAGCACTATGAATCCGGAAGTATTTATACGTCGAGTTTACAATGATGGATGGATAAGGGGAAGTGATATGAATAGGCACATGTAAGGTCCAGGTATCCACCGTGTTTCAGAGTGTTTTCTCACTACAGAGCGTTGACCGTGGAGAACCCGGTCAACGTGGTCCAGGGGCCCGCTTGGGTCCCTCGGGGGCTTCGAATCGATGAAGATGGAGCGAGGGGAAGCCTCGGCCCTGGTTGAGACGCTCGGCCTCGAACAGACGAGCACGGCCTCGGAGGAGGGACGACGAGGGGTAGCCTCAGTCGCCCAGCGAGATGCGTGTTCGGTGAAGGGCGAGGGGAAGCCTCGGCCCGGGTCGAGACGCTCGGCCTCGTAGGATGTGCTCGGCCTCGACGGGCGGACGGTGAGGGGAAGCCTCACGGCCCGGTTGGTTGTCTGGTTGGAGAGGGGCGAGGGGAAGCCTCGGCCCGTTGATCAGCTGCCCACCTGTGTAGACGAGAACGCTCGTCAGGGGGCCGGACCTTGGTTCCGGCCAAATCCCCTCCGATGCCTAAGTCAGACAGAGATCTGAAAGAGGAGGCCTAGCGGAGACGGTTCGACTCGTGAGGAGATCGTAACGGCGTCTCTCGGCGCGAGCGGGGGAGGAAGGAGATGAGATGGGGGAACGAGGTCGTTGATGGAGTACCTTAGGTTTTGTTACCTGACATGCAGTCCCTTTGGATGATGCCCGCCCGCACCTCATATAGGTGACTCGTCCTGATCATGTGCCATGATGTGACATCATGGCCATCATTCATGGGGACGTGCAAATGTGGGAAGTTTTGACCCCCACTAATCGCGCCCGTCTTGATGAGGAGACGAATGCCCTAAAGGTGGTCATGATGGCTGGAGTGATGGAATCTGGCGGTTGCCATACTTGGCGGGCCTTGATGGCTGGAGAGTGATGGCTATTTAAGTCGGGCCATTAAGGCGAGCCATTAAGCTGAGCCATGATGGCTGGAGAGTGAAGGCCATTTAAGTCAGGCCATTAAGCCGAGCCATTATCGGCGAGAGTGATGGCACTTGGCGGTTGCCATATTTGGTGAATGTTTCCTTGACTTGGGCCCCGATTTCCTCCACTGTGGAAGTGGGCCTTCGTAATGGGTAGAGAAGCGTGGCCCGCCCGTGAGATCCTTGGGCCGAGGCCCCAAGGTCGTAGCAGTCTGGTTGACCAGTCGCAGTTGACTTGGCTCTTCCGGGCCCGGCCAAACTAGTCCCGTTAACATGCCCCCATCTTCTGAGCTCTACCATTGTTGAGGTGGAGGTCGGGAGATGTAGTATAATGGGAAAGAAGTTGTACTCTCTGCAAAACTTTGGTCCGTCTTGCGGAGTTTGGCCAGGGATGATAGATCGTCAGCCCGAGATTCGTTCGGTGGCGGGGGGAGTCGCCCATCGACTTACGACCACGAAGGAGATCCGTTCGGTGGCGAGGGGGGTTGCCCGTCGACTTACGGCCGACGAAGGAGATCCGTTCGGTGGCGAGGGGGGTTGCCCCTCGACTTACGGCCGACGAAGGAGATCCGTTCGGTGGCGAGGGGAGTTGCCCCTCGACTTACGACCGACGAAGGAGATTCGCCCGGTGGCGAGGGGAGTTGCCCCTCGGCTTACGGCCGACGAAGGAGATCCGTTCGGTGGCGAGGGGAGTTGCCCCTCGGCTTACGGCCGACGAAGGAGATCCGTTCGGTGGCGAGGGGAGTTGCCCCTCGGCTTACGCCCGACGAAGGAGATCCGTTCGGTGGCGAGGGAAGTTGCCCCTCGGCTTACGGCGGACGAAGGAGATCCGTTCGGTGGCGAGGGGAGTTGCCCCTCGGCTTACGGCCGACGAAGGAGATCCGTTCGGTGGCGAGGGGAGTTGCCCCTCGACTTACGGCCGACGAAGGAGATTCGCCCGGTGGCGAGGGGAGTTGCCCCTTGGCTTACGGCCGGCGAAAAGGGTGAGGACCTTGTGAAGCCTTTCGAAGATTCCATGGTGGCGCTCTGCCATTGCTTCATCCCGATCGGCTTGGCCAGGACGAGGACGACTTTGAGACAAGGTGGCCCGGAGGCTTGGAAGGGCGGTCTGACTCGTTTGGACCGGTCGGCCTCCTCTGGGGTCGGCCTCGGTCTCGGCCTGAACTGGTCGGCCTCGATCGGAGGAGCTGCTTGGTTGCTCGAACTCAGACGGTGGTGCTTCGGCCAAACGGCTCGGCCACGGTCGGAGGAACGGTCTGGATGCTCGACTGGTTTAACAGCTCCATCGCAGTGGGGATAACTTTGTAAGCTCGACGAGGTGGCTTGGCGCTGAAACTCAGATACTTGGCAAGGCGGTCGGACTTGTCTGGTCGGCCTCCTCCTGGGTCGGTTGAAATGGTGTGGTCGGCCTCCTCTTGGATGGGTCGGGCTCGTCTAGACACAGTTCCAATTCCATTTCCAACTTCAGCTCCAGCTCCAGCTCCAGCTCCGTCTTCAGCTTTTGTCTGGATCCTAGCTTCCGCACCAGCTCCAGATTTTGTCTGGATCCTAGCTCCGCTTGGAAGGCAGAGGTTTTACGCCATCGCCTCAGTTTCTGCTCCGTTGCCGTTCAGTGATCTTGGAAGGTGGAGGTAGTCGGTGTCCCTCCGTACACATTATCCTTGCCCCTTCCATGTCTCGGGTTCTCCTAGAGATGGAAAACTCGGGTCGCTGGAAATCACGTCGGTGCCGACGGACCTGCAATCGGACGTGGCGATGGCACCGGGCCAGCGAAATTGGCAGGGTGCACCGAGGATCCACACCACGTCAGAGGGGAATCCTCGGAGGGTAGGACACAGCGGAAAATGTTGGTGAAGAGCTGAGGGTCATAGGAAATGGCTCGCCGTTGAGGATGGCTCCTCGTTCACCGCACCCGGAGGATAGCTCGCTGTTGTGTAGGGGTATGATCGCCTTCTTTGTCGCCTCTCGACTCTTGCCCCGTCGTCGCTGACCCCGAGGGTCTTCTTGATCTTCACGACGGGGGCTGGAGCGCCATTGTCGAAGTGTACGTGGGGCGTGCACGATTCCTCCATTGCTGGATGTGGAGATTTGAGAGTGGATCAGATCTGAGGGGCGGCCGGTTGGAAAGATCGATGGCCGGATCTACAGCTCATCCTCGGATCTGGATCAGCAGCTCGTCCTCGGATCAGCAACAGCAGCTCGTCCTCGGATCCGGGTCATTCCTCCATGAGAGCATCAACAGCTCGTCCTCGGATCCGGATCAGCAGCACCTGCGGATCTCTGGCGGTGAAGTTGCGGATGGGGGGCGGCGAGGAGCACCCGGGGCTCCGACGAGGTAGCCGTATGTGGTGGCCGCGTAGCCCGTTGGTTGCGCGGAGATCGAACCAAAAGAATGATAGGAGCCAGCGACCATCGGATCTGATCGGAGCAGAGTTTCGAGGCCTTGGACGATTCGTGAAACACCAGACCTGTTTGGGGAATCGGTCGAGGATCTCATCTGAGGGATTCTCGAAGGTCATGTGACCAGATCGGAAGTATTGGTCGGAGGTCCGACCAGAAGTCTGCTTTGAGCTTCATTCGGAAGATCTCTTGTAAGCCTTAGACTGCGAGGCTACGAGCACTCCCCGGTGACCTTCGCTCTAGTGACGAGATCACGAGGATAAGACCAAGGGGGTTAACGTGAGCTCGGAGATTATGATCGAGCTTCAACATGGTTGGGCAACTCTGGATGACGCCCTAAAGATCAGATCGACCCCCGACGAGCCCTAGTGAGGCTGCGCGCCTCGGATCGACACCGGGGTGCCACCTCTGACCATCTGCGAGCTTCGGTCGGAAGCGATTGTCTTCAACGAGCTTGAAGTTCCTCTGCTGGGAGATTGGAGACTCGGTTGCACCAACGGGCCGCTGCTGGGAAATTGGGGCTGGTTCCCTAGGCAAGGAGGGCTCAAATGTTCGGACGGAGTGTGGCCAGCGACTTGGCTCGGAACCATTGGGCTCAGCCTCTCCCCGTTGTCGACTTCCTTGGTTGGATAGTGGTTCGGGTTAGCGGCGGTTCAGGTCTGCATCCTCGCGGCTCGTAGCGTTGGCTACAAACCCTTCGCTCGATCCAGTTCTGAGCAGGGGCTGGACTCCATCATGCAAGACAAGGGTTTCTGGAGAGATTGCCTGCGACTCGGCTACTACAGGCCAGGAGACGAGTTCACGCACCTGTAACGTGAAAAGCTGAGCAGATTCAGGAGCGTCTTCCCCAAATTTGGAAAGGAGGTGGAAGAATCGGGCACCAGGATCCAGTGTATGGTTCACGTGGGCCAGGAGCGACTCGATCTTGCTCCTCCCGCTCTCTGGCACCGCGAGCTCCCCGTCGACCGGGCTCCACCGGGTCGGATCCAGAGAGGAATGACGACCAGAGATGAACGGGTTCTTGTTGCCGAGCCTCGGCGTTTGCCGGTGGAAGCTGAATCCGCCGCTCTCGTGGGTCGGCCCAAGGGAGAGCTGGCTCGGGATCATCCGCTCGAACTGAGAGACAAATTCCATCCTCTTCTCCGATGCCTGAGACCGGTCTTGAGGGGCTAGGAGGGACCGAGCTTGGCACAGCAAGCCGTGAAGCCGAGCATCTTGACCTTGGCGATGGGGTGATACCTATCCCCGTGGGAAGGAGGGGATCCTTGCCATAAACGTCATCTTCGCCTGGAAGATGTGATCTCTGCCTCCAGGGAGGTGGATCGCTCTAATGGAGATCTTTGAAATGAGATCGTCTTTTTGGTGTCAGATGACGGCGACCAGCGGAAACCGAACATCTCGGTGATTGTGCGAAACAGATAAAAACTCCTCGATTTCTCTTTCCTCAGATTGGTTCCTGGAGTTCAGCCGATTCGCTTCTTCGATTTGCGAAAGAGAGCTTGAACTAGCTTATCTGAGGGGGTGATACAGAATCAACCTTCGGGGCTCGAAGTCTTATCCCGTCAAGAGTCGGCCTTTTCAGCCTTTAATTAGAGGAACGAATCATTGTCGATGTGGTTGATGACATAGGTGTTAACTCGTTCCCACAGACGGCGCCAGATGTTTCAGAGTGTTTTCTCACTACAGAGCGTTGACCGTGGAGAACCCGGTCAACGTGGTCAAGGGGCCCGCTTGGGTCCCTCGGGGGCTTCGAATCGATGAAGATGGAGTGAGGGGAAGCCTCGGCCCTGGTTGAGACGCTCGGCCTCGGACAGACGAGCACGGCCTCGGAGGAGGGACGACGAGGGGTAGCCTCAGTCGCCCAGCGAGATGCGTGTTCGGCGAAGGGCGAGGGGAAGCCTCGGCCCGGGTCGAGACGCTCGGCCTCGTAGGATGTGCTCGGCCTCGACGGGCGGACGGTGAGGGGAAGCCTCACGGCCCGGTTGGTTGTCTGGTTGGAGAGGGGCGAGGGGAAGCCTCGGCCCGTTGATCAGCTACCCACCTGTGTAGACGAGAACGCTCGTCAGGGGGCCGGACCTTGGTTCCGGCCAAATCCCCTCCGATGCCTAAGTCAGACAGAGATCTGAAAGAGGAGGCCCGGCGGAGATGGTTCGACTCGTGAGGAGATCGTAACGGCGTCTGTCGACACGAGCGGGGGAGGAAGGAGATGAGATGGGGGAACGAGGTCGTTGATGGAGTACCTTAGGTTTTGTTACCTGACATGCGGTCCCTTTGGATGATGCCCGCCCTCCCCTCATATAGGTGACTCGTCCTGATCATGTGCCATGATGTGACATCATGGCCATCATTCATGGGGACGTGCAAATGTGGGAAGTTTTGACCCCCACTAATCGCGCCCGTCTTGATGAGGAGACGAATGCCCTAAAGGTGGTCATGATGGCTGGAGTGATGGAATCTGGCGGTTGCCATACTTGGCGGGCCTTGATGGCTGGAGAGTGATGGCTATTTAAGTCGGGCCATTAAGGCAAGCCATTAAGCCGAGCCATGATGGCTGGAGAGTGAAGGCCATTTAAGTCGGGCCATTAAGCCGAGCCATTATCGGCGAGAGTGATGGCACTTGGCGGTTGCCATATTTGGTGAATGTTTCCTTGACTTGGGCCCCGATTTCCTCCACTATGGAAGTGGGCCTTCGTAATGGGTAGAGAAGCGCGGCCCGCCCGTGAGATCCTTGGGTCGAGGCCCCAAGGTCGTAGCAGTCTGGTTGACCAGTCATAGTTGACTTGGCTCTTCCGGGCCCGGCCAAACTAGTCCCGTTAACACACCTATTGTAACACTAACTCTATATATATATATATAGGATTGGATTGATGAACGCAATAGACTCCTTGAAACAGTTGCATCACCAAAAACAAAGAAGTAGGGGGCCTCTAGTACAACTAATCTCCAGGCAACTAGAAAGAGCAGCAGGCTGAAGGATGTCAACCTGCCGCGACAATAAATACAACCTTATCTATGGCCATTTTAATATGGAACTCAAGAGGACTCAACAATGCTGTGAGGCGTAGGGATCTCAGGGATTTGATTAAGAAAGTGAAACCATCGGTAATTGTTCTTCTGGAGACTAAATTGAAGCGGGAGAGAATTATCAGTAGGTCCTGTATACCCAAGAGCTGGAAATGTTTTAACAATTTCAGTTTGCATAAAGGGGGACGAATACTCATGGGGTTTGATCCATCTGTATGGAATTTAAGTATTCTCTCAGTTTCAAAGCAACATGTCACTGTTCGGGGCAGTAATGTAGGGGGCTTTGCATTTGCATTTACTGGAATTTATGGGAGTAATACCAACTTGGAGAGGAAGGAATTATGGGAGCATCTGGAGGGGGATTCTATAACTATTAATAACGATGCTTGGTTGGTAGGAGGGGACTTCAATTGTGTTTTGTACGCTAAAGATAAAATAGGCGGGCGGAAATTGGATGAAGGTATGTTATCTAACTTTAACAGATGTCTCTCACAGTGCCGGCTCCAAGTTCTTAAAAGCGCTGGACAAAAACTGAGTTGGAGTAATCATCGAATGGGCAGCGCTCGCATATCAGCAACACTGGATCGGGTCCTATGTAATGAGGCTTGGGTGAATACTCTTTCGGAATCTTATGTCACGTACCTGGATCAGCGCACTAGTGATCATTCACCGATGATTGTCAATCTCTATCTTCAGGTACAATCCGATCCAAAACCTTTTAAATTTTTCAACCATTGGGTTCGAATGTCGGGGTACCAAGAGCTCCTTTTAGCCTCCTGGAATCTACAAGTTAATGGGACCAGAATGTTTTGCCTTGCCAATAAGCTACGGCAGTTGAAAAATGATCTTCGTATATGGGCACGTGAGCTTAATGCTTGCGATTCTATTGCTAATTGCCGAAATCAGCTGGAAGAGGTCAGAAACAATATTTCACTACACAAGGATTATGAATTGCAAATGAAGGAGTACAGATTATCTAAGGAGCTTGCACATCTCTTGGCTATTGAAGAGGAGATGTACAGACAAAAGAGCAGGCAGGATTGGCTAAATCTTGGAGACAAAAATACCAAACTTTTCTACACCTCTATGAGAGCAAGACATGGGCACAACAATTTACTGCACTTAGTGGATGAAAATGGTATTCAAAGTAAAACCTATGATGAACTAAAAACTGAGGCGACCAAGTATTATGAAGAACTATACAATCAAAACAATTATTGGAGAGTTTTTCCAAATCTGATCCCAAAGAGGAAAGTTAAAAATGAAACTGCCAGGTGGTTGGAAAGACAAGTTTCTGCAGAAGAAATCAAAGAGGCAGTTTTTCAAATCAATCCTACAAAGGCTCCAGATCCTGACGGATATAATGGGTACTTTTATCAATACAACTGGAACCTTATTGCAGCTGATGTGGTGGGGGCTGTGCAATCTTTTTTCAGGGCAGGTCGGCTTCTTCGTGAAATTAATCATACTTTTCTCACCTTGGTTCCTAAAAGCACAAATGCAAGCAACTTGGGAGAATATAGGCCGATATCTTGTTGCAACGTCATATATAAGGTCATAAGTAAAGTCATTTGCAACAGGCTGAAAAAGATTATTCATGATCTGATATCTCCAAATCAAGTAGCTTTCCTCCAGGGAAGACTGCTTTCTGATAGTACCCTGTTGGCCCATGAGCAGATCAGGGACTTTAGCAATCCTATGGGATCGAGGGCGTGCTTGAAACTTGACCTTAGAAAGGCATTCGACAGTGTGAACAGGGAGTTTGTCTACTTTATTCTACATCAAATGGGGTTTGGCCACATCTTCATCAATTGGATCAAAGAATGCATCTCAACGGCAACATACTCGGTTATGGTTATTGGTTCCCTAGTTGGTTTTTTTGATGGCAACAGAGGTCTCAGGCAGGGAGATCCTCTTTCTCCTTACTTATTTGTCATGATCATGGAAGCATTCTCTTTGCTGCTGGAGAAGGCCCTACTTAAAGGAACCATTCAACCAATGCGAAGGATGGGATCGATTTCACATCTGCTTTTTGCAGATGATTTGCTGGTGTTTTGTAGAGCCAATTGCAAAACTTTTCATGGACTAATTAACCTTCTGGAGGAATTTAAGAACTATTCAGGGCTTGAGATGAATTGGGGCAAGAGTATTGCTATGTTCAGCAAGGGGACAACTGGGACTGGGGCACTTGCTGAAATGCTAGGTGCCAGACATGCAAGCACAATCACCACATATCTGGGGCTTCCACTTTCTACAAAATATCCTAAGAGCTGCATGTATAGCCGACTAATTGACAAGTGTAGGAAGCGGCTCAACGGCTGGACCTCTTCTGTCCTTTCAATTTCTGGCCGAATAGAATTAGTAAGGAGTGTAATTTATGGTATGATCTCTTTTTGGTCCCAAGTTTACAGCATCCCTTCTACAGTTTTGCGTTCACTTACATCTTTGTGTAGACGGTTTATATGGGGGACAACTAAAAGCTGGGAATGGAATGACTCTTGCAAGCCGAAGAATGAGGGGGGCATTGGGCTAAGGCTACTAAAGGACATGAATATGGCCTCGGTTATAAAGTTGACATGGCGAATGTTGATGAGCAGATGCTTATGGGCGGAGTATATGCGAAGCAAGTATAAGGATATTACTGCATTCTATGCTGCTAAAGGCAAGGCCGAGCACTCGGGGACATGGAAGTTTCTTCTTAAAAGCAGGGATCACTAGCAGAAGCTAATATTGAGAAAAGTTGGCGACTGTAAGGATACACTTTTTTGGCACGACAATTGGTTACCCTGTGGACCACTCAACAAACTATTTGCAGTACCGAATGGGGAAAGTCGGAAGCGAGTAAGTGAGTATTGGGAGAGCTCGGCTTGGACTCAGGATGCGACAATACAAGAAATCAAGCCGCACCTAATAAATATCAAACTAACAGCAGGCGCAGATTCGTGGGTGTGGAAAATGGGTGCAGATGTTAAGTTCAAGGATGCTTGGGAAATAGTCCGCACCAAATCATCTCCTTTCAGGTTTCGCAACTTAATTTGGTACTCAAATTGTGTGCCGAAGTGGTCTCTAACGTTGCTGCGAGCCTTTATAAACAAGCTCCCATCTAAGGACCGGATATCATGCTGGAGACCACTCTCATCAACCGATTGTTTTCTATGTGGGGAGAACAACTTGGAGACTTGTGATCACCTGTTTTTCAATTGTCCATAGTCTAAATACATACTTTGCCGTGCATTACTGAAGCTTGGTTGCCTTGGCCCGCCAGGATCCAGGTTACAGGATGTGGGAGATTTCTTTCTGGACAAATTTGGGAAAAAAGGAGCTATAAACCGGTTGGCCAAAACAGTCGTGGCGGGTATTGTGTGGCACTTATGGAGGGAGCGCAATAGGCGAGTTTTTGAGAATTCTGTGAAGCCGAAGACAACACTATTTAAGGAGATCTCCGCAGATGTTAGAATAGCCTTGAGGGATGAAGATGGGAATGGTGTGGAAGAGTTTAAGAATTGGGACATCTTTGATAATGGATGATCTGTTTCACTATTTTTTTACTTTGTCTTTTGGTCAAAGTAAATTGTAGGTGTGTGTTTTGTAAGGGGCTGTGTCCGGTGCATATAATCTGGAATTGATATTAGGGAGTGACGGCGCCTGTGTCCTATCTTTCCTCTATTAATATCAGTTATATGAACCCCACATTGTAACTTTTGTGTATTATATAATATAGTCTCTAGCTTATCTTTCTATATATATATATATATATATATATATATATATATATATATATATATATATATATATATATATATATATATATATATATATATATATATATAGGAGGGATCAAATGACCCCCAAAAATAACCCCCAAAAATGACCCCCTATCAAAAATCCTATGCCCCCCATTTTTTCGGAAGATCCGAACCGTTCATCTTGATCTCCACCCTCTAAATACCCGACCCACCAATTTTCAACCCGATCCCATGTGTTTTGCCCGTTCATCAACCATTCGCAAAAGTTCTATTCATGCGAAACCGTTAAATTTGGGTCAGATGGATGAATGGGCAAAACACATGGGATCGGGTTGAAAATTGGTGGGTCGGGTATTTAGAGGGTGGAGATCAAGATGAACGGTTCGGATCTTCCGAAAAAATGGGGGGCATAGGATTTTTGATAGGGGGTCATTTTTGGGGGTTATTTTTGGGGGTCATTTGATCCCTCCTCATATATATATATATATATATATATATATATATATATATATATATATAATATAGAGGTTGACTAGGATCCATTCGGATGGATCAAACATGCGGATCCATCCAAGTGGAATTTAAAGCTAGACAATGTAAATAGAATTACGAGGCTACAGACTCTCGTACCACCACCTTCTTTTAAAAAATTACGAGGTGGGCAGTAAAAATCACCCAATGATTTTTTTACTTTTCACCCAATAAGAAACAGCGCATTTGATGGCGAAACAGAGTCGACGGTGGTATTCATCGTCGCCAGCCAGCAATGTTGATGTTATTGGAGAGTGCGTCGTTGTCATCGAAGCGAGAAACAGGGGGAGTTGATAAACAGGTGGAGCCGTCGTCATTCATGGCCTGCGTCATCCTCGTCGGTTTCATGGGTGTCGTCCTCGTCGGCATCATGGTCAATAATGGGAGACGACATCGTCGTCAAGGGTGTAAGGCGACGGTGAGAGTGAGTGTGAGGCGACGTTGAGTTTGTCGGCACCATGGTCAATAATGGGAGACGACATCGTCGTCGAGGGTGTAAGGCGACGGTGAGAGTGAGTGTGAGGCGACGTTGAGTTTGTCGGCACCATGGTCAATAATGGGAGACGACATCGTCGTCGAGGGTGGGAGGCAAAGCCAAATTGAAAGGGTTATCGTCATCAAACTTCGGGGTTTGCATTGCACACCATATATCTCATCAGCGTTGAACAGGCCAGAATACGGGCTAGCATTAAACTGGCTAGCAATTTGTGGTTTAATTGCGTAACATATCAAAAAAATTGCTTTAAACCAAATCTTAAGAAGTCCAACCACACGATATATAGGACGACACTATACGCTAAATCCATTGACACTCAAGGGCGGCGGGGGTGCCACATTGATCTCCAGCCGCACCTGCATCAGCCTCCGGCCATACTCCAACTCCTCAAAACTCCTATCCCCACTGCCACCACTCCCATCGCCACCGTGGCCGACGAACCCGCAGACTCCGGGCTCCTCCGGCCTCACGATCGCCCGCTCACGGCAGATCGGGCAGAAGGAAGACCTTGTGACGAGCCACCGGTCGACGCAGTCCTTGTGGAACTTGTGCCCGCAGCTGGCCAGCACCCGCACCTCATCCCCCGCAGCGTAGTCGGCCAAGCACACCGCGCAGGTCTCGTTGGCCTCTGCGGGAGTGCAGGTGTGCACCGCGTGTGCCTGCAGCTGGGCTCTTGCGACGGGGTCGTCAACGTGGACCGTGCCCGATGCGGGTGCGGTGCTTGCTGCTGCTGCCCCCACCGATGGGCTGCGGCGTGGTAGCAGGTGGCGGAGGCATTGGTAGAGGGTGCGGAGGAGGAGGTAAGCGAGGGCGGTGAAGATAGCGGTGGCGAAGTAGAGGGGCAAGAATCTTGACAGAGAATACATTTGGGGGACGAAAATGTGAAGAGGGGTGATGATGAGTTTTGGTGAGAGGGTGAATGGATTTGTCAGATTTTTGATTGGCAGGCTAATTATTGCATGATTTGGTGCATGAATACCTTCGTGTGGTATATGGCCGACTAGCCTAACTAAGTCTGATATGGGTGGCATGAATGTAGCCAACGTATGGGTTGGCCCATGATTTTATCAAAAGTTCGGATCAGGAATCAAGAAACCGAGCGGACTTTATTTCCCAATAGAAGCAGAATTCTTTTGCTTTTGTTTTTGTTTTAGTATCTTGATGAGAAAATAAAAGGGGAGAGAGAGAGTTTTGGTATAAAGAATACTTCCCATCATCGCCCTTTCAATTTGGGGTGAGAGATAGGGTGTGTTACGGCCTAAGTACAGATCGTATAGACAACGATCTATATAGTTGTCGAATTCAGAAGTGGATGCCCGGAAGCAGATCGGATATTTGAATAAGATGGGGCCCCGAGATCGGTAACTTCAGACCCGATTAACATCGCCTACAAAGCTTTTACTTCGGCGAGTTATGGAGGCGACCGTTACATCATTTAAATGAGCATATCATTTGAAATTCTCAGCAATCAATGGAAAACCGTTATGCTGCATGATTTACGTGACTCTAATTACCAAATAACGACGGCATTTAATGACGGTCATTAAATAACCATTGCCATTAATGATAGTTATAAGCTATCTCTTGGACTTCTACATGATTAACCGATCGGAATACAAGGATGTGTCACCAATCATTCAGTGGCCATTCGGCTCCTATAAAAGGGGCCATTCTCCAATAGAAAGAGGGTTGGAAAATAACTTTATCCAAAAGGCCAGGTACAATTACAGATACTTGTGCTTTCTCTACTTAAAATATAGTTCGGCATAGTCAGATCGGATAACATAAAGTTCGCCTCTGATTATACAAGCTTTCTTGGATCCCAATACTAACTTAAGCTTCGAAGAGGTGTCGGGTTGGACCCAAGCCAGACCCACCTTTGACAAGCTGCTTGTGTAACGACCACTTTTCGTTGTACGTTGTTCGTGCACGTGCTTTTGACCGTGCACGTATTAATTTTAGACTTTGTTTGTTTGTGAACACTCTAGTGTGATATACCGTTGTGAACGTCTCTGAGAGTATTAAATTGTGGCACTAATTTGGAACGACATTTCTCGAGTCGTTCTCCCACGATTTGAACTTATTCGAAGAGACGTTGTGATTTTCACTTTTGACGGGAGACGTTTCTATTTTTAGTTTCGTCGTCCGACATCGAAATTAAGATCTGTCTTCTTAGTTAGCTTCCTTTCATCATCACGATCACTTCGAAATTTATTTTATAATTTTTGGAGTTCATTTGACCACTTTTACATTTTTTTACAAAGCTTTAAATATTTTTAATAGCTACGTTTTAAATTATTTTCGGCCAAATAAAATTTATTTAAGTTTAAAACGTTTTAAACAATTTTTGAGCCAAATCTTAGCCCCTAGATTGGTC